>JAFEMH010004981.1:0-182940 GCA_022495995.1 Adenophora triphylla var. japonica | reverse complement strand
GAGACACAAATAAACAATCAACTTTTCCCGATGACCATGAAACCTCTCTCAACAAGAAAGGTGCATCGCGGTCATGATGCATCAATTAACCTTCCTTCATCCAAAAATCAAAATCCCCTTGAAGAAGACCCTATCCAATCTGATAACAACTCCTCTCAATCAATTCCTCAACCTGAAATAATTACCCACATTATCCCTCCAAACAAAAACATCTATATAGATCTGCTATACACAAAATGGACATACCACCTAACATGCCTGTTCTTGACTCTCTATTGAGTGCCTTCATCTCCCAAATTGAACCCAAAAAGATAAATGAAGCTCTTCAAGACCCAGACTGGATAGAAGCAATGGAGGAAGAGCTAGAGCAATTTGAAAGAAACAAAGTTTGGAAGCTTGTTCCTAAGCCAAAGAACCAAAGCGTCATAGGAACAAGATGGGTGTTTAGGAATAAAATGAATGAAGAGGGTGTTGTAATAAGAAACAAAGCTAGACTGGTTGCTCAAGGATACGAGACAAGAAGAAAGGCATTGATTATGATGAGACTTTTGCACCGGTTGCAAGACTTGAAGCTATAAGGCTATTTCTTGCCTATGCTTCATTTAAGAAAATGAAAGTGTTTCAAATGGATGTTAAGAGTGCATTTCTAAATGGAATCCTAAATGAAAAGGTGTTTGTTTCTCAACCTCCTGGATTTGAGCATCCCAAATTTCTGATCATGTATATAAATTGGACAAAGCACTATATGGACTTAAACAAGCACCAAGAGCTTGGTATGACACCCTATCCAGATATCTCCTTGGTAAAGGATTTACCAAGGGCCATATTGATAACACTTTGTTTATAAAAAAATATGGAGATGATCAGTTGCTCATCCAAGTCTATGTTGATGACATCATTTTTGGATCATCAAATGAAGACTTGTCTGTTTGAATTTGGGAATATTATGAAGGACCGGTTTGAAATGAGCATGATTGGTGAGCTTACATTCTTTTTGGGCCTTCAAGTCAAGCAAATGGAGGAAGGAATATTCATCAACCAAGCTAAATATACAAGGGACATGATCAAAAAGTTTGACATGCAATCTTCTTCACCGCTAAAACTCCATTGTCAACCACAACCAAACTTCATGCCGATCACCGATGGCCAAAGTGTAAATCCAACACTTTACAGAGCTACATTGGATCCCTTCTCTATGTAACAGCCTTCAAGACTGACATTATGTTTAGTGTCCGTCTTTGTGCTAGATTTCGAGCAAATCCCAAGGAGTCTCATCTCTCTGCTGTCAAGAGAATTACGAGATATCTCAAAGGAACCCCGATTATGGATTGTGGTATCCTACCGAATCCCCATTTTCTTTAATTGGATTCACGACTACGATTATGCGGGGTGTAACCTAGATAGAAAGTCCACAAGTGGTGGATGCCAATTCATTGGATCTAGAATCATTTCATGGTCAAGTAAAAGCAAACCTCGGTAGCCACCTCAACAGTGAAATTTGAATATATTGCTTCTTGGTTTGTGTTGTTCACAAATACTTTACCTCAAAAGTCAATTACAAGATTTTGGAATTGATGGTCCAACATCCCAATCTTTTGTGACAACTCAAGTACCATTGCCATGACAGAAAACCCCGTCCAACACTTTCAAAGACAAAGCATATTGAGGTCGACATCACTTCATCGAGAGACCATGTTGAAAAAGGAAACATTAGTCTTGCTAAAGTGTGTCTTGAAAATAATGTCTCCGACATCCTAACAAAGGCTATGGATGAGAAAAGATTTGAGATGTTAAGAGCAATGCTAGGCATGATTAATCTACCAAAATAAAACAAAGGGAAAAACTCTTATTCATTGGAACAAAACATGTTCTATGGTCAGCTGTCAACAACATTGTCCGACGCCTAACCTATTTCTCAATTCAAAAGCTTCTTACCTATCAAACCAAACTTCATTCCTACATTACGTAAATTCAAACATCTTAAAAACAACCATAAACCCATAGTACCAAAAGCTTCATCAACCCTCCTTCTCATCTCAACAAGCACCTCTGAAAAGCCTTGACGGCTAAGGACTGTCAATCCTGTTTATCCCATGGCGATCTTGGAAGCAATCATCCCCATATCCTCTATCACTATGAATAATGTCTCGGAGCTTGGTATGCACTCTCTTTGATATCTCCATATCTCTCCAACCAAACAGGGTGCCTTTCCATGAATGGATCAATTGTAGAGGTTGAGAACTGCAAAGAAGGACAGACCCTCCTTGGCCACCATTCTTCAACTGCATTATAGGGAGGATACTCACTAAGTGGTGAGATAAAGCGAAGGTACACGAAGAGTTTGCACTTACTGTGCAATGATAAGCTTGATCAGGCCCGAGGACCTTCATCCTCCTCACCATTTAGAGCAGCTGGACTCAAACACTTGAGAAATTGAGAAAACAACTTCATATAGACTTTGGAAGGAGAACTTTGCACTCCTGCAAAGTTATCTCCCGATTCCTTCAAGAAGCTGTTTGGCTAAGAGTTAGAGAATCCTGGTGGCAGTGTGAATTCCTTGACGGCTATGAAATCGAGGTTGACCAATTTTTGTGTCAACCTTAATCCTTTCATCCTTTGTCAAGCTTCACTAGCTCTCCCAAGGTATAAACCCTTTCAACTTTGTCCTTAAGCTTGGCCTACTTGACTCTCCTTCTCTCTCCTTTCTTGACAACCTTGTTTGTCGGATCAGCAGTTCCCCTTCAACTATCTTAGCCTTACCCTTACCTTTTGCTCTCTCTCTTAACCTATTTTCCTCACCTTCCAAAAGTGCTAATCTCTCCTCCTCCCAAAACTTTCTTCTTATCTCTCTCTCCTTCATCTCTTCCTCCTTATTGGGATCATCTTTGAGTATTTGATCCACCTCCTGCTCCAAACCTATATCAGTTTGGAGCCTATATGACAGAAACTCCCTCTCAAACCTTGCCTCTCTTGTTTCATCTACCCTTGGACTTTGAAAAACAAGTCTCTTTGCGATCTTAGCCATTTTGCTAGGGTGAACTTTGAAACAAGTCTTCCCATTTCTCTATGAATGAAATGAATTTGGTAAATTTCTTCATCGAATCATTTCCTTATATAGCCAAATTCGGTTTCGGTCAAATTAGTGGCAATGATCATTCAAAATAGACTTGGCTTGTAATTAAGTCTGACAGCTATGAATTTGGTTCTTGCCAAATCGAGGATGTTTTGGAACTTGCCACTAACATATATCTATTAATGTCTCTGTTTATTCACTCTGAAATTTCGCCTTTGTGTACGGAAATAACTCCCATGTTTTATGGGAAGTTATTGTACAAGTAATGAGTGGAGACAAATATCACTGTTCATGAGCAAGTCTCCCTCTTAAATGCAAAATTTTAACCGTTGCAGTAACCCACGTATTAGCCGTTGAACTCCACCAATCCCCATATCAAAACTATCATTTAAACCTTGCGATTTAATCCCTCAGTTAAACAATCACTCTTCTCCCTTCCAAATTCATCTTTTAATTCCTCTCGTTTTTTTTCCTCATAAACCCTAAAAACTCTCTGTTCCAAGTTCAAACATGTCTTACCACGAAGCCCATGGATACTACATCAAACCTGAGTTCTATGAGCACAGTGTTGGAGCTCTCATCAAAGAACTCTTGGAATCCAATCATCTCTGCAATATGATGGAAGCTCAACCTCCTATTTATGAGAAGCTGTGTAGAGAAATTTTTATGAAAGGAGAAAGACAATCATCTGGGGCAATCAAAACCATCATTGAAGGTGCGAAATCAATGTGACCCCCAAGATTGTGTCCAAGGTTTACAACATCCCCATCAAAAGCAATGGTATTTCAAATCTACGGAATAGGAAAGACAACAACACGGAACCCTTCTACAAAAGGTTCTTTGACAAACCAAGTGCAATTATCTATTGGCTCAGGACAAACCAATCAAAAAGAAAGACCTTGATTTGTTCAAATCAACCCTAATGGATGTTGTAATCAAAGGGTTTGATGGAAAGCGATCATCATTTGATCAAATAAGTCCCAATGAATGGAAGCAAGCCCTAAGTTTGATAACGAAAGAAGTTAAGCGGGAGTGTTGCCTTACTTCACAACTTTCAATTAGCCATATCTCCCTCTCCTTGGAAATACAAGAAACAAAATCCAAGGATGAACAATTTCAGATTCATGAGTGGAATTCTCCATCATATTATTCCAAGGTTGAATCCTCCCTTAAGGATGAGTGGCTTGAGTACGCATCTTTAGTATCAACCGAAGCTTCAACTTGAGCACCTTCAAGGCGAAGGGCAAGAAGAAATTAGAGCTTGGGGACGGCTACGAGAATTTTGATGAAGCCTCTCAAAGATTGAAAGAGAAAAGCGAGAAGGATATGAAGATATGGCAGGGATTGGTAAACATGGTGAATGATAAAAGATCCAAGAGAAAGCATGACAAAGGTATGGTCATAAAAGAAAGAGCTCAAGAGACTTCTCCACCAAAATCAAAAGAAGAAAAAGCCTAGCCAAGATGAAGAAAACGAGGAAAGGGAAAGAAGCTTAGTAAAGGAAAGCAAATTCAAGAGGAGATAGGCATTGAGCAAGAAAGTACTCAAGAAAGCGACAAAGGAAAGATGGTAGGCGAGGAACATGCGACGGTGAAGAGACTCGATCGAGATCCTATCTTCAAGGATATTGATGAGTATGATGGTGAAGAAGAAGAAATCCCGATCTTTGTGTATCTTGGTGAAGCTCAAGGTGATGAGTTTGATGAAGATATGAGAAGGGTCATTCTTTGAGTCACTAATGGAAGTGAGGACGGACTAAGGTTGGACGATCATCAGGGACGGCTATGGAAGCTTCATCTCTGACGGCTAAGGTTGTCTCAAGTCTTTGAAACCCCATCCAAGGTAATCTCTAAGCCTTCTCCTACTCTCGGTACTTTCTCTAGGAAGAGAAAAAACAGATAAAAATGCTCCCCCATCCAAAAAGTTGAAACCAACCACTCCTCAACCCTCCTCATCCAAAGACCAATCTAGTTCACCTCATGACTACGTGGCTCAAGGCATCCTAAATCTTAATCCCTCTAACATTAGTCCAAATGAGCCAAGTGTTGAAAAAGATAGGGGGAATAGCTCTAGCTCACGAAAAGGATGAGCCTCTCGTTAAGGGGGAATAAAAGCCCTATGTCTCCCATTCGACGGCTATCCCTCTCTCAAGTCAAGAATCTCCCTCTGACGGTCCCTCGGATCCTTCCCCATCCACGAAAACATTTTCAAGGCTTCAAGGACTTTCCTTAGAGGATCCCATGCATGTCCCTGCTTGTTATCTATTACTTAAGACAAGTGCTAACAGAGGAAGAAACCCAAAAGCCTTGAAACTTATCAAACACAGAGATTTGGCCAAGAAAGTAACCATTCCCGAACACGAAACCATTCCTGCACTTTGAACCCATTCCCGAAACCGAACCTCAACCCATTCTTGATCCCGAACCTCAATGGGTCAAGAATCTCAATTTAAACCTAGTGAGGCCGATCAAAACCAAGAAGCTGTTGATCCCTCCCTTGAATGAAATCCTTCCTACTTGTGAACCTTGGATTTTAGATTGTGACATTGACTTTTCCTTCCCCTCTATCATGGCTGCCCACCAAAGATTGAAGGATATTTCCCATTTCCACCGAAATTGCCAATCCTCACCTAGTCTCCAATCCTTGGTTTAAGCAAAAATTCCATTATGATTCATGCAAGGAATAGATGTGGCCTCATAGTGTTTGCCCATGAGGAATGGAAAAAGTCTGAGAATAGCTCTTCCCAACTCCTTCTTTCACAAAGCCCCCTTACTACCCAACTTCATGGATATCTCTACCATAATAGATTGGGAAATGTTGTTCTCCCGGCTCCTCTCTTCAAATATCAATGAATGCATTTATATGCCTTCATCCACAGTGTATGCCACATGTGCATTGAGCTTGCCAAAGAAATGTATTGGAGGATTTGCCTCAATAAATCCATTATCATGGCTGTCATTACAAGACCAAGCTTGTGACTATGTTTCCCCTTCATCTTCGGTACCCTCTTCTTTCATCCCCTTAAACACAAGATCTCTCCAATCCAACCTCCTCCAAACTTCAATCCTTCAACTTTTGTGCCCCATATCATGTGACCATTCTGAGACATGCAAAGATTTACAAGGTCAATGATAACCAAGATGAGACACATTTTGGAAGCCTCAACTGTGTCAAAATGCGAGAGGAAGGCCTCCAAAAGAAAGGCCATTGAATCGATGAAGAAGGCTGTGAACTCTGGGAAAAAGAGCCTGCAGTGCTGCTCCAAATGTTATTGTGTCAAGTGATGATGAAGATAGTGCTCTGTGATGAAACAAAGATCAACTCTCAACCTCTCTTTGTTCTCACTGTCTCAACTGATCCACCTCAAACTCAACAACCCATCACTCTTCAATCAAACCCCTTCTTTTCTAACCTATTTGCAGGAACAAGGGGTCAAAGCTCAAAACCAAAGAAGGCTCCCTTATGGGGTACTATGAGATTGAGAAATGATGAAGAGCCCTTGTCCAAAATTTGTTCTCAAGGAAAGGCAAAACCAAACCTTCACCTATGATGATGAGATGAGCTGGGAATGGAACAATGAGATGTACTACAGAGGTGTTGAGGACAAGATGAAGAGAGTGCTACTTGCAGAAAGAGAGGAGATCCTTGCAGCAAGAAGAGAAAGAGATGAATTTTCTTAAGAAAATGTTATGTTTTTTTTTGGATAAGTCCTCTTTTAAATCCCTACCTTTAATTCCTGCTTTTAAACATTGTTTATTTTGGATAATATGTTTTGTTTTAAAAACTCAGTTGATTGAATCAAGAAGATTGTTCTCATCTTCATTGGTATATTCATTCTTGAGTATCTTGCAGGTTATATCTTTATTAGATATATTACTTTGCCAAAAAGGGGGAAATTGTTAGGACCTAACTATGTAAGCCACATAGTTACCATAGGTTTTGACAAAGAAATATATCATATGTTATCGGCTGACCAAGATAACATATGACCTTGGACAGCTAAGCCATCAACTTCAATCTGCAATTCTATAAATATCAACTGGACAGCTATGATTCAATCATCCCACAAAGATATCACTAAAAACCACTCATATACATTAATGTATCTAATTACATGTGCAACATGATACTTTACCTATTACCTAAACCTTCTAGATCAAGAACTTAGCTCTGACAGCTAAGGTTCTCTCACAGCAAAGACTTCATCCCTCAACAGCTATGATCTTCAACATCAGCAGCAATGAAGAAATCCTGTGATGACCAAGATGTGCCTTGCCCAATCTCTCCATACGAGATGTTGCCGGCTCATCTTCATAATAATCACATGCACAGTTGCATTCCAGCTAATACATTCTCCAGTCAACAAAGGCCCTAAATGCAACTCCAACATGCATTCACTCCCTTGTCTCCTTGTCTCCTCCAACGGCTATTTCCTAGCTTATAAAAGGAACTCTCCAAGACTGAAGACTTACCCCTGTCTTTACACACACCCAACTTCTACAAACCTTGCATCCAAACCTTCTCAACCTGCAACCAACAATCAAAACAATATTAAGACACTTGTAACTGATCTCAGGTGTATAAACTGATTTGTAAGAACCCCTTAAGACTGACTTTAAGTGGGTAGTGAGAATAGCTCAGATTAGAGCTTGATCCCTAATAGACTGTACTTATTAGGAAGAGGAAGTTCAAGGAACTTGCCTATTCAATCCTTTGTAAATCTTAACGGGAACTAGATTTAAGTGGATTGATCTCACTTGTCAAGGTTGACAGTGAGGGTGGACGTAGGAGGAGTGAACTCTGAACCACCTTAAAATTCCTTGTGTTCAATTGGTATTATCACACAACACACACACACATATACACACACATACACTATTCACTTGTCTTTACATTATTTCAAACACTTTTATTCCGCTGCACATTTAACTCCAATCTTTAAAACCAGTTAACCTCTGACAGCTAAGATTTCACCTCAGCTGTCAAACCTTAACTGTCTAACCTTTAATTTGATTTAGAGTAAACAGGACCTTTCACATGCGACCTCCGGTCATCATTTCATCTGAGCGACACTTTAGAAACATAGAGAAATCTCTTTGAAACTGCCCATAGTAAGCTCTAAGCACGTTAGGAGGACTCGTACTTGATATATAAATGTTCCCTTTGTTATTTTCTACCCCTTCCGAACCTGCTTAATGAATTAAACTCGTAAGAACACATGTCAGATATATACGTAAAATCACCAAAATGGCGAAGAAATTAAATTAAATTCAACTTAGTACCTTTGAGAGCCACATGAGACTGTAAGAAGAATGGACAAAATGCAAACTTTTGGAGGCAAAAAGCCTATTGTAGAACGATCCAGGAACACCGTTGAAAAAGCATGGCCCAAAGCCAGATCCCATTTGTTGTTTCAAGTTTTCTTGGAAATTTGGTAGGGAAAGGAAGATGGAGTTGAAATCATTTCCAGGGAGGTCATTTAGGTAAATTTGGAATTCGGGAGATTGTTGGCATAGCTTACGCCTGATGTTGTCAACGGTCTTGATGAGCTCTGAAACAACAAACAAGGTGTTTGGCCCAGAGGAACAACCCAAATCTGTAACGTGTAGGGTTTTGGGGGAAAATGTTCTTGTAGAGATCTGTTATGGCTTCTTCTATTATGGGCTTTGTCATGCAGGGGCGGAGCCAGGAATTGCCCCGGGGGGGGGGCAAGATTTCACGGGGGTTCGGGGGCAGCGGCCCCGAAAATTTTTTTTCGGGTCGGACAAGTAAAAAATGGGTCGGATCCATGAAATACAATGTATTTTAGTTAAAAATGTAAAGAATTAAGAAATGGGAAAAGCCTAACTAATTAATTAAGATTGAAAAAATGTGAGGAAATTAGGAGAAAGAGAACAACAAAACTGTTAAGAAAAAGAAATGGATAGAGAGAAAGAGAGAATAGCAAAGATGGAGGACAAATAAAATTAATTGAAAATGTAAGTAGCAAGGCCTGAACACGGATTTGAAAGGAAACAACAAAGGCTTTAACTTCACCCCTTCTACCACTGGACCACACCACTCACTGGTCTTAATCTTGAAGTTAATTATATATATACATATATAAAAAAAATATGGGGGGGGGGCAAATTTTTTTTTTTCCACTGTATTTCCGCCGCCGGGGGGGGGGGGGGGGCGAGTGCCCCCCCATGCCCCCCCTGGCTCCGCCCCTGTTGTCATGGATATTACCTTTCTCTGTGTCCAAAAAAGAATTAAAAGGAAAGACTTAGAACAAATTTCTTTGATAAGCTAAAATTTTGAAAGGAATATTCAATTTTTATTTCGTTTTTAATATTGTCACAGCAAGCTTCTATGCAATTTTATTGATATTATTCGTTCTTGGGATTGTCCCAATCCATGACGAATTCAGGATTTAAGTTTAGAAGAGTAACTTTATTTTAGAGGATATAAATCTAAAAATTTAATGGATCGTAATGATAAAAATCCTAAAGTCAGAGGGGTCGGTTGACCTCTCCCCTCATATGAAGAACCGCCCTAGTCTCAACAAAATGAACTAATTTCCGGATGTGGATGCCTTAGGTCTGCTGAGAAACGCGTTTCTCCATAACTATGGAGAAACGCGTTTTTAATAGCTAGAAGCTATACGTTTGATAACCAGAAGAAAATTTCTGGATATCAGTCTCAAAGGGTTCTGGATATCCAGAAGCTTTGGAACGGATATCCAGAAGTCTTTGGGCGGATATCCAGAAAAAATAGATTTGAAGCCAAATCCAAGGCCAAGACCAGAAATTGATTATTGAAGGTTTCTGGATATCCAGAAACCTTCAAATGTATATCCAGAAACCATCAAATGAATATCCAGAAACATTTTAAAAGTTTCTGGATATTCATTTTGAAGGTTTCTGGATATCCAGAAACCTTCAAATGTATATCCAGAAACCATCAAATGAATATCGAAACATTTTGAAAGTTTACGGATATCATTTTGAAGGTTTCTGGATATCACTTTCATAAGCTTCTGGATATCCTTTCAAAGGGTTCTGGATATCCAGAACCTTTGAGAC
Source organism: Adenophora triphylla var. japonica (assembly GCA_022495995.1). Taxonomy (NCBI): domain Eukaryota; kingdom Viridiplantae; phylum Streptophyta; class Magnoliopsida; order Asterales; family Campanulaceae; genus Adenophora; species Adenophora triphylla. The sequence goes on along the minus strand of JAFEMH010004981.1, from coordinate 172,803 downwards.
TGATATCCAGAAGTAACCATGGGACAAGGTCATGGCCAATACAAAAAGTTTCTGGATATCCTTTCAAAAGGTTATGGATACCCGTAACCCGTTTCTCCATAACTTATGGAGAAACGCGTTTCTACCTAGATTTTACGTATAATGAAAGAGTGTAAGCATATGTATGTATGTACGTATATACCTGTACAAGGGAGTTAGAGGAGTACTGGATTACTAGCATATGTATGTATGTACGTATATACCTGTACAAGGGAGTTAGAGGAGTAGCTGGTATCTCCAATCCCTCCATTCATGTGAAGCACATCAAGAACTTCCATCTCTCTCTCTCTCTCTCTCTCTCTCTCTAGCTAAGATTTTGCTTCTGGCTTTGTATGAGTGAAATGGGATACATGCACCCTATATTTATAGCCACTAGTAAAGAGCTCCCAAATAATTGAATATGTAGTACTATGTTGTTAGAACGATTAGTTAAACGTAAAATCTAGGGAGAAACGCGTTTCTCCATAAGTTATGGAGAAACGGGTTACGGATATCCAGAACCTTTTGAAAGGATATCCAGAAACTTTTTGTATTGGCCATGACCTTGTCCCATGGTTACCGGATATCGATCTCAAAGGTTCTGGATATCCAGAACCCTTTGAAAGGATATCCAGAAGCTTATGAAAGTGATATCCAGAAACCTTCAAAATGATATCCAGAAACTTTCAAAATATTTCTGGATATTCATTTGATGGTTTCTGGATATACATTTGAAGGTTTCTGGATATCCAGAAACCTTCAATAAGCAATTTCTGATCTTGGCCTTGGATTTGGCTTCAAATCTATTTTTTCTGGATATCCGCCCAAAGGCTTCTGGATATCCGTTCCAAAGCTTCTGGATATCCAGAACCCTTTGAGGCATCGATATCAGAAATTTTCTTCTGATTATCAAACGTATAGCTTCTGACTATTAAAAATGCGTTTCTCCATAGTTATGGAGAAACGTGTTTTTCAGCAGACCTACTCTTAGTTAAATGGTTAACATGTTGATATATGTTCATACGGAAAGAATATAATAATGCATGTTGCATTTGAACCATAGTAAAATGACGTCATGATATGAGATCATGAGTTGCTAGCATCATTCCTAGCTAAGAAGTACCTATCCACGTTGTAACTAAAAACTCTAAACGTGCACGGTCCTATTACAACTAGGACTAAAACTACTCCATTCATCTCTATAGTGATCGTTCATTTTTAAGTATAAGAAAAAAATCTTTCAAAAAAAAAAAATTTAAGAAAAAAAAAAGTAAGTGATGATGCCAAAAACGTTCTTATCATCTCAAATATATCGGCAGGTTGTATCCTATATATTTGAATTGCATGATATAAACTAAGTCGGGACTTCACCGGCGAATGCCCTCCGGCGTGATAATAATTATTTGTGTTTAGAGGGAGAAATCAATTGACAAAAGTTTAGAGTCAAAATATGCATTACCAAAATAATATGAATTATGGCTTGTATTTATAGGTGTAGGATGTAGATTACATTTTTGATTAGGAAGTTGAGTGAGAGAAGGTTATAATCCTAGTGGAAATATAACTTCCCACAATCCTTGTTTGAGTATGATTATTATTGCCTTCTATCCGTATGCCTATAAGGCATGCTACTCGACTTGTTATGCTTGGTCGGACATGATGAGTGCCGAGGAAGAGAGGAGAACAAGGGTAGATAAGCTCATTTCCTTGCCTTGTTGATGACCGAGGAGGTGGTCCTCGTCTTTTGATGAAGCCCTCGTCGGCTTTGATGGATGCCTAGCTCGGCATAAGAGAGTATGCCTTGTCGGCATTGGTAAGTGCCTAGGTCGGCATACAAGAATTTTGTGCATTAGTCATTGTTCGCTCTGATATGTATAGTTCGACTTAGTGGGAAATGACGAGAAGTTATAAAGAGCATATGTAGGGAAGGCCTACTCCCTATGTCGTATTTGAGACTTATGGATTATATTTTGGGTCCAATCCATTGGGCCTTACACGGTTTTGATTCACGTTATTAAATCGGTTTATACCGTTCAGTGGCCCCCGACTTCCTAGCTCGGCTATACCGGGTAGGAAGTGGTGCTCGACCTCGGCTTAAACGGATACGATCGGGTTTTTTACGAATCAGGAGGCATCCCATTATCCGCCGGTTATTTAGACAATGATGGGCGCCATTTATGAGGTCTAGACATTCGACTTGAGAACACTCTAAAACATTAAATGTGGAGATGATGACGGCGGCTTAACCCGGGTTTTGACTCGTACCCGTTTTAGATCTGGGTATAAAAGATAAAACCCCTCTCCTTTTTGATTTTTTATCACTGTTTGCATTTGAGAGAGACCCATAAGCTTGAATCTGCATATTACTCTTGAGTTCGTGCTTTGATTTTCTTGAATCTGTGTTCGGTTCCTTCGTGTCTTTCATCAACAAAGTCCAATTTCAGGTATAAATCTCCTTATTTATTGCATTTTACTTTTGAATTTCTAGGTTTTCGTGTTGTTCTTGGTGGGTTTGTTCGAACCGCCATTGTTGGTGTTCTTGAATTTTTCTTGTGCCTTCCTCGTTCATAGTCATGGCCAGAACATGGAGAAGCAACACAAATGCCTTGTATTTCTATCACACCCAAAATCTTAGAATTTACCTACGAATAGATGGCCCTTGGATGATGTTGAGTCTGAATGAAATCAAGGAGATACTGATGAGGTACCAATCTCCTAGAACCGACGTGCCTTATCCTATTCGGTTTAGGATTGACCGCCTTAACGTTGAATATCCCCAAACGTTGTGTTGTTCCACGGTTGGACTGAAATCCTTGATCACATCAACCTCTATTATCTGAAGTCTGACCACCTGTAGCTCCCTGCGTTGTTGGGTAAAATCCCTCCTCGGTTTTAGTTAATAGAGGGATACTCTTCCTCGTCCTTCCATTTTGCCTTGGCCAAATTTTGACCCTTGTTTTTTCATTTGTGCAGCTATGACGGAAAGAGGAAGTAATACTGCTCATCCTACTGGTTGGCAGTCATCGTGGCAAGCTACAACGAAGAATTAAAATTTATCAGTACAAAATTTACAAGTTCTACGAAACCGAGAAGGAAAAAGAAAAGTGACGAGAAGGTACCTCACTCAGTATAAGGCCTTTTCTGTTTGCCAAATGCTCCCTGCTCGACTTGGCCTCTACTAAGTGTTCGAGCAAGTCCTCGTCCATTGCACGATAGACTATAGACCGGCCTAGCTTGAGCTTGGGGCCCTTCCTGTACAGCACATCCAAACCCCTAATTGTTGGGTAAACAGCTAACACTACTAGAAACTGGTCATTTACCCACGGAAAATTTCGTGGGTAATCAACGAATTCCGTGGGTAATATTCATTTACCCACGGAAATTGTCCGTCGGACGTTCGTGGGTAAATTTTTGTGAGTAATACCCACGGAAACTTCCGTGGGTAATACCCACGGAATATCCGTCGAAATCAACAATTTCCGTGGGTAAATAAATGAAAATTTCCCACGGAAAATTAGCCAACGAAAACTAGCCGGACATTACCCACGGAATATTCCGTGGGTAATACGAATATTACCCACGGAAAATTCCGTGGGTAATAATTGTATTAATAATGATTTTAAAAATTACCCACGGAATATTCCGTGGGTAATATTCTTTAAAAAAATAAAAATTTATATGTACCCACGAAATTTTCCGTGGGTAAATATTAATAATATTTTATGAATAATTTTACCCACGGAATATTCCGTGGGTAATCAAATATTTTTTGAAATTCTGAATAAATTACCCACGGAAATTTCCGTGGGTAATTTATTCAGAATTTTAAAAAAATTATTACCCACGAAAAATTCCGTGGGTAATTTATTCAAAATTTAAGAAAAAATTGAAAATTCATAAAACCAACTGTAAAAGCCAAAAGACCACCTGTAAAAACCAAAAATCCAATCCCATAATATATAACATTCACACCATCCAAACAAACAATATACACAATTCTTAAACAATCTCAAAACAATGTCTTCCAAACCATATAAAACATTAACGTACAATTCTCTAAACAATATATCATATTACAAACCAAAAACAAAGTGTGGTAGTTAAGTTACCATTCCAAACCAAATAAAAACATGTCAAATTCAACTTTTACGACTCTGGGTGCTACCACCACGACTACCTCTACGCCCACTTCCACTCAAAGTTACATTCGAATTTAGGTATGGTTCAATAGAAGAGTGAAGAGTTATTACCACTAGGAGGGTGTTGTTGATGCTGTTGGAGCATAGATCTCATCATTTCTTGCATTTGTTGCTCCATCTCTTGCCGCAGTTGTTCATTTTCTTGCCGCAATCGTTCCTCCATTCGATCTTCCATTTCCTTAACCTGGGTGTTTACACGAGTGTCAACTTGGATGTTTAATGACTTTCCTTAATGGCAAGTCATTAAAGAAAGCAGCTCCATGATTTTCGAATCCGGGCAATCGATCACCTTTTTGTCGCCCGTGATGAATGACAATGGCCTTCCAAAGTTCAGCTCGAAATGGAGACAGTCCAGTGCTTTCAATCTCGATAATTCCTTCCTCAATAGCCTCTTCACGAGCACACCTCACATATGTTTCCTGTCCAATATATATAACAAAAAACAATTAATAATGACAAAAAATAAACCTACACTTTAACAAATATATATATATATATACACAAGTACAATCAATTAGTATAACATGAAACTTGAGACAAACAACATTGATATACACAAACAACATAGAATTGTGACAAGCAAAGGGTTGTCATAACACCATCTGAGGGGGAAATGAACCTTTTAAGGCCCTAAAATACCATCAAAACCAACCAAGAAGAGCCATTGTTGGAAAAAAAATTGCTGGAGCTCTGAAAATCAGCCTTGACACCCTTCACAAAAATTGCAATATCTCTCTCTCCGCTTCACGAAATTGCAATCCGATTTTTCGTAAGTAAAGTACACTCACATGCCTTTCCAGAAAATACAAAACCAAAGCCAACAACCTCGTGAGTCAATACCAGATTTCATTTGAAGTTGCTGTCCTCAAACAGCAGACACCTTTTTGCTGACAACAAACCTCACCAAAACTGCAATTTCTCTCACTCCAAAGCTCATAATCCTACACCAATTTTTCCTACTTAAAATACACTGATAGACCTCTCCAAAAATTATAGCCAATGACCCTTGAAAATTGTGAGTCGGTACAGAAAAATCCATGAAGTGGACCAAAAAATCTGCTCAATGTTTTAGAGCAAATTTTTCAATGTCGTCTCTTTTTGCTTATGGAGTTTTCTAGCAAGCCAAATTGATAAAGGTAGTAACTAATTAAGCGAAACCACAAGGCATACATCATATTTTGATCATATGAGGGATGTCAGAAGCTTACGATATGAATTGCTGATACTTGAATGCTTCTTGAGATTACGTGTAGGCTTGTGAACATCAAAACTCTCGAACGCATTCGAGGGAAAAAAAGACGATATTAATCAAATGTACATAGAGATTTTTGAGGCTTCATCTTGGATAAATGTAATTTGTTTAAAGTAGGAACCTTTTTGTAACAATTTCCTGATATTAATGTTATTATTGAATTCTAAAAGAAAAGAAACATTCACCCATAAATGTAGCAACTGCTGAATCGACAAAGTCTTACACTTGATCCCACAGTTTCTTTAAGATAAAGCTTCCCTGTCAAACAAAGATGACATCAAAGAAAAGTGGGTCATTATGAAATCAATAAGAAACGTTTAAGAAAAGTAAAAACTTGAGAAACGGATTTATACCCTGAAATAGTGTTCTTGAAAACCATATATTATGATGGCTTTGAGCAGAATTCAAGGCCTGCTTCAGCAATCTTTCCCCCACAATATGCCCCAACGCAAGCAGAAAGGATTCTCATGTTCGGGTAAAATGATTGGCTACTAAACATTAGGTTCACGCACAGTACTGGTCACTTTAAATAAACAGCTACCAAATAAAAACTACATATGATGAAGAATTAAAAAGCCTAATATTAAGGAATATGAAGAATAATGTACATTTAGATTATAGAAGTACACAAAGGCTGCAGGCAAGAACACATAAAGGGATCCCATAAGAAAACTAAAGGGATATCTTCCAAGAGTTATGAAAGATAACTTTTGGGGCAACAAAATATAAGACAGCCCATGTTCAATGTGTTTGTATAAGACTACGGAAAAAGGACTACCTTGCGTGAGAACCCTGATCAGGGTTATAGCAGTTAGTGCAAGCCAAAGCAACCAAAAAACCATCAAAAAGTTAACAATTAGATTCCACCAATGAATTCACGCTTCCTTATGTTTCTTTAAATAAAACAAGTTTCTTTGGAAATCCAAAACCTCCTGAACCAAGTGCCAGAAACCAATATCCGGCCAAAGCGCAGAGGGAGAGATCAGAAGGCACCGTGAACTCTGCCATAGGAGAAAATTGCTTAGCCTACTCTCACCAGAACTACGAAGTATAATATCAGGATCAGTACGGTGACATATACATATGTCGCTCAATATCTATAACATCAATAACATTATTTCTCTCGCTCTGTTTCAATCCCACCGGCCCTAACAGTACCGTATCCGGACCCACTTGTATCCAATATTCTGATTTCATCATATTTTTCTTTAAATGATTCTTGAACAGCATGCACAATCTCATCGGTGGACGTGTAGGCAATGCAGATTGAGAGCACTGCTTTGGAGTTACTTGCGGTGGCAGCCATAGCTCTCTCAGCTGCTAACCTAACAGCAGCTTTCAAGAGTTTGAGATTTCCTATGAAATAAACCCTAACTCCGTACTGATTTACTATGCTTTCTTCATCAATTAATGCTTCAATCTTTTCCCGCATTAATTCCATAAGTGATTCAACTTCTTCGGGACTCCGTTTGAAGTTCTCAATGCTGAATGCATATATTGTTACATACTTCACTCCTAGCTCATAATGTAAGATCTCAACATCTAGAGATGAGAACCCAACCCTAAGACACTGCCCCTTCCATCAAGTTGTCTTTGTTTAGAATATCTCCGATTTCCATCCATTATGAAGGCAATATGGTTGGGGATGAGAGAAAAGGAAAGAACGGAAAAGATGCATTTTCTCAGAAAGCTACACAAAGTCCCAAAATAAATGTTCAAAAAAAATCCGATTTCAAAAATCAATTGATAACATTACTAGGGCCAAGAATCCGATTTCAAAAATCAATTGATAACATTACTAATACTAGGGCACGTAATCCGACTTCAAAGCCGTAAGTTACCTTTGCCTTTGGTGATCAAATTAGGGCACAGTAATGCGAAGGACTCGAAGGAGAGAGATCTCTTGGCGTTGGCGACGTTCTTCTCTTCACTCCTTTTCTTGTCCGACGAAGCCACGAAGGTGAGCGACGGTGCGGTGCGGCGGTGGCCGGCTGCGATTGACGCAATTGTCTTCTTTCTCTCTGTGCGCCGGCGTCGATTTGGTTTTGGTGAAGTACTGAGGCGTTGTTTTTTTTTTCCTCCTTGAACTTGAAATTGAAATTTTCTTTACATAGTGCCAACCCTATAAAATAGATATAAAATAGATATAAAATAGAAAAGTATAAAAATAGAAGAGTATAATAAGGACTTTTTTTCGATAATATTTCGTTAAATTTTTTTAAATTTGACCTTCATATGAATATGTTGGTAACAAAAAATATTTCGTTAGTAATAGTGGTGAAATATTTCATGGATAATATTTCGTGGAGAAAGCTTTTGCTAACAAGAATCATTCAAGAATTCACATTGAGGAGTCAAATTTTCTTAAAAGTTTTTTTTTTATAAATGAGACTAACTTTTTTGGGACAAACGAAAATAGAAAATTTTGGGACAATGTGCGTAGTAATACTTCTTTGTGAACCATTGGAAAAGGCTGCGATACCTAATTAGTGGAATAACGGGCTGCAATACCTAATTAGTGAAGTACATTATTGGAAGAATATCTGTCATTATCCCCTTTGTCATTTTTCATTATTTTTGTTTGATTGAGACCGATTAATCAAACTTGTTTATTGTACTTCAACTTAAATAGTTATAATCTCTCATGTATTTTCCCATCAGCAAATGTCAAAATTTCATCATTCCAAATTTCATAGCCTAACCATCAAGCTCATTCGATTACTGAAATGATCGTCTATTTTCATAATGCCCATAACATTAACGGACATTTATTAGAATTTCACTTATGGAGTAATATAAAATGCGAATCTTTTATTCGGGAACCTAACTCAATCAAAATGAAAAAAAACAGACTAACTAATTCAATGGATTTACATTCTGATTTTTCTTACATACTTTCTGCAAATTGGACGGCTGAACTGGCCAGAAGGGAAAGAGAAGGAGGGAATACACTGAGGAGGTGGCCGGAAGGGAGAGAAGAGATCCAAATGGACGCCGTAGTGACAAATTCGGTGTAATGAATGGAGGCTGCCGACTTGGGAGCTCGTCAATCGTCGTGAAATCAAATATCCTCGCCGCCTAAGAGAGAGGGAGCTCACGTCAATGGTAGCTCGTCAATCGCCGTCGACGCCGAGTAAAGAGTGATCGAAAAACGTACAGAAGGAGAAAGAGGAATTCTCGTGTTATTTAAAAAAAAAAAAAAAACTTACCGACGGAAATTTCAGATTACCCACGGAAATGTCCGTGGGTATTACCCACGGAAACCATTCCGTGGGTAATTCCAAGGAAATTCAATTTACCCACGTAATTATCAGATTACACACGGAAATTTCCGTGGGTAATACCCACGGAATAGTTTCCGTGGGTAATACCCACGGAATAAATTCCGTGGGTAATTAATACTAATTACCCACGGAAATTCCGTCGAAAATACCCACGAAATCTATTCCGTGGGTAATGAAGACGTTTACCCACGGAATTTCCGTGGGAATTTTTTTTTTTTTTACTTTGACTTTTTTAAACCGTGGGTAATTAAGTTTTTTCGTGGGTAATACCGTGGGTAATACCCACGGAATATTCCGTGGGTAATATTCCGTGAGTAATCGGACAGATTCTAGTAGTGTAACTCCCTGGCTACCTGCTCTGCTTCAGCATACGTTTTCACGTGCCGAACAGTGACCTCCTTGTAGGAAGATTCAACAATTCTTTTGGAGGGAGGCTCCTCCAGCACGGTCTCCACCCTATGCCCTTTTTGGGCAGGGTTTCTGTCACCAGCATCAGCATCCACGGTCTCAGTTAGACCGTCTTGTCTCAGCGCCTACTCGGCATCCGGAGTTAGGTTTTGGGAACTCTGTCCCTCTTCAGTCTGGGACCCTTGCCCGTCGTTTCCTTCCTCGGTGGAGGCAGCAGCACCACCCACCGGCTTCAAGGGCAACGCCCCAGCATCCTTAGTAGATAATATGGCCTGACGGTGAACAGGGTCATCCTGTCTCTTGGTTTGAGCAGAGGAACGAGACGTCCTCCTCTTCAACTTCATCAATGCCTGGGGTCAAGTAGTTCCTCCGACATATTCCTTTCTTGCTCGGTTGTAAGATCTACTATGACGAGAAAGAATAGTTAATAAAATTATGAGGAAGAACAAAAGCAAAATAAAAATTATACAAGTACGAAAGACGGGGAAGGAACGTTCCATCCTCGGTAAGACATCTGTCTTTATATAACTTGCAGACATCACATTCATCATGGAATAACAGACCGAGATGCACCCTCCAGTCCGAAAATCTCACTACCAGAAAAACATGTTTTAGCGGCGAAAATAGTAATTCCGTCGCTAAAATTAATCACCGATGGAAAAATTCCGTCGGTGGTCCGCTACTGTCAGCCCGCCGCAATGGTCCGACGGACTAAATTCCGTCGGTATACATCGACGGAAATAATATTCCGTCAGTGATATTTTGATAACAGCGACAGAAATTTTCGACAATGAATTAATTTAATTTAATTTTTATTTCACCGGCGAAATATTCCGTCGCTGAAATAAAAATTATTTAAAATGAATTAATTCAGCGGCGGAAATTTTTGTCGCTGACTTAATTTAATTTAATTTAATTTTTATTTTCATCGGCGGAATATTCCGTCGCTGGAATAAAAATTTATTTAAAATGAATTATTTCAGTGACGGAAATCTCCGCCGCTAAATTAATTCATTTTAAATAAATTTTTATTTCAGCAACGGAATATTTCGCCGGTGAAAATAAAAATTAAATTAAATTAAATTAAATAAATTGACACAGCGGCGGAAATTTCCGTCGCTGGAATAAAAATTTATTTTAAAATGAATTAATTCAGCGGCTAAAATTTCCGTCGCTGATAATCCGATAAATAAAAAATAATAATTTTAAATATCAATTATAATTTTTTTTTTACCTGTACCTGCTGATATTACAATTGATAAAACTAAAAATATAAATCTAAAAACCAAAATACAGTACCAAATCGGTGGGGGGGTGGGGCTCCCGCGGGTACCTAATCGATGGGAAAGCGGGGCGGGGGACATCCAAGTACCCAAAATGTTATTGCAAATAAATATCACAAATGTTATTACAAAAAAGTATAAAATAGTACTAAATGAACTCGGGGGGAGGGGGGATTGGGGAGGCTGGAAATTACTCTGCTGCACTAGATTCTGCATTTGGGCCATCAACATCGCAAATTTCCGATCATTCTCCCCCTGATGCTGCGCAAAAATTTGCCCTAGTATGTGCCCTAGCCTCTACCCTAGCCTGTGTCTGAGCCTCCGCAAGCTCTGCCCTAGCCTGTGTCTGAGCCTCCAAAAGCTGTGCCCTAGCCTTTGCAGCCACGCGTCTCTCCTCAGCCACCTGAGCCTCCAGAGTGTCGATCCTCGAAGCATACCGAGTATCGGGCGTGAAAACATTTGGCCGACGGCCGGTCGACGTCGATGGGCATTGCAGCCCGTAATCCCCCATCCCTAACATTCGGTCTCCTCTCTTTAGATTTCCATCCGAGGTGACCGGGCGCCAAACTTCAAGCACGAAGGGAACGGGCTGGCCGGGAGGAGTACCTTCGGGAATAACGGCGGCTTGATATGTATTCTGTCAAAATAAAACAAACAAATATAATCATATACACAATGTACATAAATAAATTTAAATATTCAAAATCAAGTCATTTAATGATAGTTTACTTACAAAGGCCAATGCAGAGCGATCGTCAACCCATTGCGGAGGTTGATCGGCGGATGCAGGAGGTCGAACATGGGTGCTAACGAAAACATCAAAAAAACTGACATCCGGGCCATGTTCATTTTCCTATAAATAAAAGAAGTGAGATTATTATTTTGAAATGGTATAAATGCAACATTTAGCTTCCCATATTATCCTTGTGATAAAAAAATGTTCTCTTTAATCACTAAAGTTGTGAGTATAATATTTACTTTCATTAGGATTTAGGGGTAATCTTAGAAAAGAAAACATACACTACATTTACACTAAAATCATGGATTTCATAGCATCAATATGGCTCCCAGCTAACATACGTACATAAACTTATTTAAAAGCATGCATACACTATATTTAAACTAACACCCCATATATTTCTTATCATTTACACTAACACCCACCAACAACGTGCATACAACCGTCCTGTTTGGTTTCAAAGTCATTTAAACTAAAACCATGAATTTCATAGCATCAACATGGCTCCCAGCTAACATACGTACATAAACTGATTTAAAAGCATGCATACACTACATTTAAACTAACACCCCATGTATTTCTTATCATTTACACTAACACCCACCAACAATGTGCATACAACCGTCCTGTTTTGATTTCAAAGTCAATTAAACTAAAATCATGGATTTCATAGCATCAAAATGGCTCCCTAGCTAACATACGTATATAAATTTATTTCAAAGCATGCATACACTACATTTAAACTAACATACATACCATACGGTAGTGATGCTCGCCGACTGGTATCGTCCCCATCGTATGCTTTGTCGCCGACCCCGAGGAGCCTGCTCTATTTGCCCGAGCCTGTTGGGCGATAGCTATCGCCCCATCCGACGACCAATGTTTCGAAAATCTACGAAACACCTCCTCGGTCATCCAAGGAGGTGTCGCGGGCGCTTATCCCGCTGCCAGCCACTTAATATAATAATTAGACTTCGTGGCACCTATAAAAAATATGAATATCTCGTAAACATATAATGATAACATTATAAAATTAAAAGAGTATAATCATTGTTAATTAAAAATTAAGATAGATAAATATGTTACCAATATGATCCCGAAATAACTTCGAGCACTGTTCCGTGAAAAAAAATTTAACCGACGCCTCGTCGATATCCGGCGTCCATGTAAATTTCGACTACAACATATAATGATAACATTACAAAACTAAAAGAGTATAATCATTATTAATTATAACATTTTAATAACAAACTAACATTTAAGTTTTAAATAAAAACCATTAACACATTATCTTAAACTCCTCCCAAACATTCTCCTTCTCCTCCCGTGGCAATGATTTTCAGTTGGGACAAAACTCTTGCATGACCCGAGACCGCCAATACTGCCCAATCCTTGTCCCGGGGGTAGGGTTTGCACCTATAAACCTGCCAAGTATATTTATACAATAACATTTTAACTTAAATAATGAATTATATATAAAACAAAAAGGAACCAACTTATATCAAATTAATGAATGTTTACTTACTGTGCATAATATGGCGATATCCGGAGAAACGTCCTCCCCTCAGAATCGACAGGAATAGGACTATGAGTAGTATCGGCCCCAGAGGAGGAGCTGGTACTACTATGTGCAAAATTACAATTTTCAGGTAACACATCTTTTGGCTCTAAACTATTGTCAATTGATTCGCTCTCATATATACAAATACTTACTCTCACGCTGGATGGTCTTCGCCGGTGAAGTCCCGGCTTAGTTTACGTGTTTGTTCCATCTTTTTCAGGCTATTAAAGCATACAAGATATATCCGAACCGCTGGATTTGGGATGATCTGACATTTTTGACATCATCATACCCCTATATTTATAGTAAGTGCTCCTAAATTGAGAGGATTTAGCTAGAAACACAACTCCTTAATTCAGTCCAACAAAAAAAAAGAATATGTAGTACTAAAGTACTATGTAATCGTTTTAAGCAGTGTTCTAAAACGCGGCCTAGGCGGCTCTTAGGTGCTAGGTGGTGACCAAACGCCGCGCCTTTAAGCAAATCGGCCAAATTAGGCGTGGGCGTCATTAGGCGTGACTAGGCGTTGACTAGGCGCCATTAGGCGTTGACTAGGAGAGATAAAATCACCATGGCCAAGGCCACGGCCACGGCCGGCCAAGGCAACGGCCGAATGCTGCCTCCAATCCCAGCTTCAGCCTCTCATATATAACCAAGCGCCACATTTACTTTGTTATTCATTCGATGTGGGATAATGACCAAGGCCACGGCCGAGCCAAGGCAAGGCGCCGAGCCAAGGCTGCCATTTAGTTTTCTTTGTTTTCGATGTGGGATATTTGAGGAGCCACGGCCAAGGCCAAGGCCAAGGCCAAAGCCAAAGCCACGGCCGAGCCAAGGCTGCCATTTACTTTCCTCTGTTTTCGATGTGGGATATTTGAGGAGCCAAGGCCAAGGCAAGGCCAAGGCTAATTTTTGGAGTATTATTTTTGACAAATAAATAACATCTTAATATTAAGATACAAATTTAAATGAGGATTGCAAAATATAATTGGATTTTTTATTTTGTATAAAAAATATTATTTATTTTTGACAAATAATAAAAATAAGTGACAATATTTTTTAGATATATATATATATATATATATATATATATATATATATATATATATATATATATATATATATATATATATATATATATATATATAAATTTATGAAATATATTTAAAATTTGTCTAATTTCTCTGCCCCGCCTAGGCCCTGCTTAGGCCCCTAGGCGCTAGGCCCGACTCCGCCGCCTAACATCCGCCTAGCGCTTTTTAGAACCTTGGTTTTAAGTAATGTATCGTTTCCAAATAATTTTTTGAATTAGCCAGTTAAACTAGCTTAATCATTCAAGTTGAAAATGAAAACTGGCTTCACGCTGAAAGTATCGCGGGACTTGAATTACTTGCCAAATTAGAAAAATTTATTCACTGATGATCACTTACCTAATAAAATTGTTAGAATATTGAGAGATTCTCAAGGAAATGAAAATATTTAGTTAACTAAGTTGGTATTGAGCCAACTTATCAGAAATACCTAATTTAGGAGTACTACTAATTAGAATTAGATTAAGAGTAGGTCTGCTGAGAAACGCGTTTCTCCATAACTATGGAGAAACGTGTTTTTAATAGCCAGAAGCTATACGTTTGATAACCAGAAAAAAATTTCTGGATATCAGTCTCAAAGGGTTCTGGATATCCAGAAACTTTGGAACGGATATCCAGAAGCCTTTGGGCGGATATCCAGAAAAAATAGATTTGAAGTCAAATCCAAGGCCAAGACCAGAAATTGCTTATTGAAGGTTTCTGGATATCCAGAAACCTTCAAATGTATATCCAGAAACCATCAAATGAATATCCAGAAACATTTTGAAAGTTTACGGATATTCATTGAAGGTTTCGGATATCCGTAAATCTTCAAATGTATATCCGAAACTATCAAATGAATATTCGAAACATTTTGAAAGTTTCGGATATTCATTTTGAAGGTTTACGGATATCACTTTCATAAGCTTCTGGATATCCAGAAGCCTTGGCCTGCATTGTCGCGCGACAAGTCGGGCCCCGTTTCTCCATAAGTTACGGAGAAACGCGTTTCTCCCCAGATTTTATGTTAGATTAATAGTATGAAAACGTGAGTTTTATGGGAACATAATTATGTTTCCTTATTTCAAAAGACTTCTATATGGTAAGAAGATTTTGGGACTTTCATGGAGATTTATAAGTATTTTACTTTTATTAAGAGATTGTAATTATGTAAATATCTTTTATTTATGTACATAATTTTATATTAGGACTAACCTACTAATATTTGATTTCCTTGTGAGTGTGTTATATGTTTTCATATAGGAAAAGGAATCTCACAAAGGAAGAGGTCGATTGCATGAAGATCTTCTCAATAGTGCATTATAAATACAAGGCATTCAACACAAAGAGAAGCTACGTTTTTAGAGAGAAAAATACACTTACTTCATAGCATTCGATTGAGTTGTGTTTAGGTTGTGAGCTTACATCCGTAACTCACATCTAGGTTTTTATAAAGTTCTCTTGTTTTACTTCTGATTGAATAAGTCCTACTTGGGAAAGGGGAGTTGTTCATATCATAGAAGGTGATTAGAACTTGTTTAGTATTTTCATATTTTAGTTTTTCACTTATTTGTTTTTGTAAGAAACATAAGTTTTATAGTGAAAAGTTTTTGGGCGTAAGCCTAGTTTGCTGATCACACAGATCAGTAAGCGTATATAACTCTTGAGTTATTGCATTTTATTTACTTTTAATTGTTTTATTCCGCTGCATTATCTGTGGATGTGTGGACAGTTGTGAGACACATCTGTACTCACATCCGTTGCCTATTGCGTGATCCAAGTTTCCTAGCTACACGAAACTTTCAATTGGTATCAGAGCCAACTCTCGAAATATTACTGAGTGTTGATCCAGAAAGTGTAGTCATTATGGAATGCCAAAATCACCAAAATAGGCCTCCCTGTCTCGATGGCACAAATTATTCTCTTTGGAAGTCTAAGATGCGAAATTACATCAAAAGTATTGATGAAAGAGCTTGGATGTGCATTCTTGTTGCATGGCAACCTCCTACTATGGAGAAAAAGCCATCTTCTGGTGTTGGTGAGTCCTTCTTTGAAAGAAAACCTGAAGAACAATGGACTCTTGATGAAATACAAGCTGCAAATTACAATTCAAAAGCCATGGGTGCTATTTCCAGCCATGTTTACGGGAATATGTACAAGCTTATAACAAATGAGAGTATAGCCAAAACCGCTTGGGATATTTTGCAAACTCAATGTGAGGGAGCACCAAGTGTGAAGGCTACCGGTGCTTAGAATTTTAATGGATAGGTTTGAGTTACTTCGAATGGAAGAAACCGAGGATATTGTGTCATATCCGCTAAGATTCATGAGATTTCAAATGAATGCACAAGTCTAGGAGAATCTATCTCCAATGCAAGACTTGTTAGTAAAATTCTAAGGACCTTGCTCGAGAGGTTTAACATTAAAGTAGTGTGATTGAAGAAACAAAGGACACAAACACCGTAGGTCTTGACACTATCATAGGAATCTTGACTGTATTTGAGCTTAACCTTGAGGCTCGGAAGAAGAACAAAACACACGCCTTGCCCTTAAAAGTGCCGGCTTGCTCTACCAAAGGAGCTTGTGGAATTATCCTCCGAAATTGACAAGTCTAATCTTGAAGATGAGGATGTAGCTTTTATTTCAAAGAAATTCAGTTCTATCTTGAAAAATAGAAGAATAAGCAAATTCCCCAATAGACCTACCTACTTCGATCTTCTTGAAAAGCCCAAACCTAGCACCGACACCGGATTCAAGAAACCAAGTTTTGAAAATAAATCATCTCGAATCTGTCCAATGTAGGGCATGTCGTGGCTTTGGTCATTATGCCAATGAGTGTGCTAACACACTTAAAAAGAAGGGGATGAGCTTAAGCTGCTTTACCCTTAGTGACAGTGAGGATGTGGAAGAAGAAGTGGCTAACATGTTCTGTCTTAAATTGCCATTACGTGTTTAATGCTTTTTCTGCAGATATAGAAGAATATACTCCTGAAAATCCCTTGGATGTGGGCTCGGTTGTGTACACATCCGAACCGGTGCCGAATGTTTCTCGTAAAAGGAGAGTCGATGATGAAGATGAAGAAAGAGACATTCCCTATGAGGAACTCTTTTGCCACATGCAAGGAGCCGCATACGATTGGATGAAAAGATTGGACAAAATTGAGGTACTTGTTAAGGTAAACAAATCTCTCTCGATAAATTGGGTGCTTGTGAAGATGAAAAAGCTGTACTTTCAAAAGAAAATGATGCTCAAAAGGATACCATTGCAAGACTAGAAGTCCTTGTGACCAAAAGAGAAGTTGACCTTGAAAAATTCAAGAATGAATGTGAAAAAGCCGATAATACTTTTACTAAGTTAAACAAAAGTAAAATGAAAATGGAAGAAGCTTTTTCTATGGGTCAACGTGACAAAATTGGTATAGGTTTTGAAAATAATTTTGTAAAGGAGGGATGTGAGGCTTTTACCTCTAAAAGTATGAAAAACAAGCTTTTAAAGAAAAAGTCATTCGAGTGAGAAGAGACCAAGGAAGAGGCATTACATTTGCCACTACCGCCTAGCTCCCGGTCACATTAGGCCCTTCGTTACAAACTCAAGGCCGATAAAAAATCTGGTAATTTCAAATGCCTCAGATGTGTGAGAAGATGTATGCACATCCTAACACACATCCAAGTCAATCCGAGACCTCTCGCAACCCAAAAAGAAAACCGTTAAACGGTGGGTAGCCAAACCAATTACCACCCGCAATGTTGTCTACTCTTCCCTCAAGAGTACCGTCTCGGCTCTTGGTATTTTGATAGTGGGTGCTCTAGGCACATGATCGGAAACCAAGCAGTCCTTCTTGACTATGAAGTAATAAATGGAGGGAAAGTAAATTTTGGTGGAGGTGCTCAAGGAAAGATTGTTGGGAAAGGAACCCCGGATGTTAAGGGTCTCCCAAAATTGCACAATGTGTACCATGTGGAAGGCTTGAAAGCCAACCTAATAAGCATCGATCAACCGTGTGATGATGACCTATTTGTGAAGTTTGATAAGCACTTGTGTGAAGTGTTTGATAAGGATAATAAATGTGTGTTTACCGGTCCTAGATCTCGCCGACAATTGTTACCAATTTGGTGACAATCTTTCTTGCCTAAGCTCAAAAGCTAATGATGTCAATCTCGTGGCACCAAAAATTAGGGCATGCTAGCCGTAGAACTCTGGAAGAACTTCAAAGGTTTGAAGCCATTAAAGACCTCCCTAAACTGAACTTCAAGAACCCTGATGTCTGTGGTTCATGTCAAAAGGGAAAATAAACAAAAGCATCACATAAAAAGGTCCAACAATGCTCCACAACTAGATGTTTGGAGATGATTCACACTGATTTAATGGGACCTATTGAAGTAGAAAGCTTTGGTAGGAAAAAGTATGCCTTTGTGTGTGTTGATGATTATTCTAGGTACACTTGG
Source organism: Adenophora triphylla var. japonica (assembly GCA_022495995.1). Lineage (NCBI taxonomy): Eukaryota > Viridiplantae > Streptophyta > Magnoliopsida > Asterales > Campanulaceae > Adenophora > Adenophora triphylla. The sequence continues at coordinate 154,543 of JAFEMH010004981.1, read as the reverse complement.
ATAATGTTCTTAAGAGAAAAGTCAGAAACAATTGGAAAATTCAAGAATTGGTACAAAAGGGTGAGAAACCTTTATGGTCTTAAGACTGTGAGGATTAGGTCTGACCATGGCACTGAATATGAGAATCAAATGTTCACCAATTTTTGCAATTCTAAGGGAATCACTCATGAGTTTTCTGCACCAATCACCCCACAAAGAAATGGAATTGGCCTTGAAAGAAAGAATAGAACCTTGCAAGAAATGGCTAGGGTCATGCTAAGTTCAAAGAACTTGTCCAAAAATTTTGGGCGAAGCTGTAAACACTGCTTGCCAAATGGGCAATAGGGTGTTCCTAAGGATTGGTAGCACTGTCACCCCATATCAAATCCTCCTTGGAAAGAAACCAACTGTAAAATATTTTCATGTGTTTGGTTGTGTTTGTTATATTCTCAATGATAGAGAATACCTGTCCAAGTTTGATTCAAAGAGTGACAAAGCAATTTTCATGGGCTATTCCACAAACAGTAGAGCTTACAGAGTTTTCAATCTCAAAACTAAGACCATTATGGAATATGCTAATATTAAATTTGATGACTCACTTGATCTTAACCTCAAGACAGTGAGGATGATGTTTCAGGGTTGCTTGCTGGATGGAAGGATGAAGAAACAGTCTTTGAAAAATCAAAAGAACCTTCCAAAGGCCGATAAAAATGTTGAACCCGATAAGGATGTAACCAAGGATGTGGACACATCCGCCTCCACATTCGAACCCACATCTGCACCTACATCCACTCAAACTCCCGTAATCGAGGACAGTTCCTCCGATTACGATCGTGATGATGCTCCGTAAGGTAATGTGAATGGATGTGTGGATAGGTCAAAGGATATCCCTTCAAAAATCCAGAAAAACCACCCCACTTCACAAGTTGTGGGAGATGTGCATGCTCAAGTGAGAACTAGACAAAAGGACAAAGTTGATTATAGAAAGATGGTCGGTTTATGGAGTTGCTCCTCGGCATACTCCCGTGTAAGTTTGTTGTTTTGTTTCTAAAATTGAACCTAAGAATGTTCTTGAAGCATTGAAAGATGCCGATCGGATTATGGCTATGCAAGATGAATTAATTCAATTTGAAAAGAATGAGGTATGGACTCTTGTTGCTAGACCCTCACATGGTAATGTCATAGGAACCAAATGGATTTTTAAGAACAAAACTGATGAGCAAGGTGTGATAACTAGAAATAAAGCTAGGTTAGTTGCTCAAGGTTATACTCAAATTGAGGGAATTGACTTTGAGGAGACATTTGCTCTGTTGCAAGAATTGAGTCCATTAGGCTTTTGTTAGCCATTGCTTGTTACCTCAAGATTACTCTTCATCAAATGGATGTTAAGAGTGCTTTTTTAAATGGGATATTAAATGAGGAAGCCTATGTTGAACAACCTAAAGGCTTTGTGGACTCCAAATATCCTAATCATGTGTATAAACTGAAGAAAGCTCTGTATGGGCTAAAGCAAGCCCCTAGAGCTTGGTATGGTAGGTTGACTGACCATTTGCTTCAACTAGGATTCAAGAGAGGTGAGGTTGACAAAACCTTGTTTGTGAGGAGAAATAAGAAGGAAATTCTTGTGGCACAAATCTATGTAGATGACATTGTGTTTGGATCAAATTCGATCCAATGCTAGCCGAATTTGTGGATAGCATGACTTCCACATTTGAGATGAGTATGGTAGGTGAGTTGAACTTTTTCTTAGGCTTACAGATTAAGCAATTCAAAGATGGCATGTTCATTTCACAGTCTAAGTATGCCAAGAATCTTGTGAAAAAGTTTGAGCTTGAACACTCTTCACATCAAAGAACCCCAATGGGATCTTCCCAAAAACTAAGTCATGATTCTGATGGTGAGAGTGTTGATCAAACCCTTTATAGAAGCATGATAGGAAGTTTGCTTTACCTCACCGCAAGTAGACCTCGACATTATGTTCAGGTGTGTGTCTCGTGCTAGATACCAAGCCAACCCTAAAGTGTCCCATCTTAAAGCCTTGAAAAGAATCATTAGGTATGTGAGTGGGACTGTGAACCTAGGTCTCGCATTACTCTAAAGAAACAAACACCAATTTGGTTGGGTACACCGATTCGATTGGGCTGGAAATAGTGATGATAGAAAGAGTACCACCGGTGGATGTTTCTACCTAGGAAATAATCTTGTGTCTTGGTATAGTAGGAAACAAAATTGTGTGTCCTTGTCCACCGCCGAGGCCGAATATGTTGCCCTTGGGAGTTGCCGCACACAATTACTTTGGATGAATCAAATGCTAAAAGATTATGGATTAAATAGCAAAGTTTTGACTGCTTTTTGTGATAACAAAAGTGCCTTGGACATATCTAAAAATCCCGTTCAACATTCTAGAACAAAGCACATTGATATTAGACATCATTTCATTAGAGATCTTGTAGAGCAAAAACCGTGTGTCTGGAATTTGTTGGGACTGAAAATCAATTGGCTGATATATTTACAAAGGCATTAGATTTGGAGAGATTTTCCTCCTTGAGGAAGTCTCTTGGCTTGTGTGATATCTAAGGTTGTGAGACCAGATGTGTCTCACATCCTCTAACACATCTGTAGATTAGTTTAACTGAAAAAAAAAAAATTATATAAAAAGAAAAATCCAAAAATATCATGCATTAGCACGAAATTTCTCAGTGTGGTCACTTGTGAGTTTTCATCTTGACATTATCTTTGATCACTTAATTGTGAGTATTTCCTGTCCATGTTATCTTTTGATAACTTGGTATAACCTTCCTAGGTATCTCACAGTGGGTGCAATAAAAGAAAAAAAAATATGTGTGAGAAACAGCTGCTTCACCCTTAGTATGAAGCCATACCATTGTGATCAAGTGATTTTCATAAGAAAACTTGAAGTCAAACTTGATAAGATCATTGGGAAAAAGGGCTATCTTTGGGATCAAGTAAAGTGAAAGCTACTCACATTGCAAAAATCCACAACAAAAAATTGGTGGATGCATCCTAGAGGCTGTGCAGATTGGATTATTGCTCATTGACTTTTTGTGATCTAAATGTGTCCCAATTTGTGACTCACATCCTATGCCACATCTATAAACTGAGAATATTTCCTTCACTTGTGTGTTTGCATCATGTTAGGCATATTGCACTTTTTAGGACATATAGGAGCTTTGTAAATATGATAGCTAATTAATTTTCTCTCTTAATTCACTCTTTGATTATATAGGTTTTTGATCTCCAATATCTTTTATGAAAGAAAAAGGTGTGTATCAATCCTTGTTTGAAAAGGTTGGAAAATCCTTTTGGGATTTTGTTTTAAATAAAGATATGCCGAAGTAAGTTTTGTTTTCATAAAAATCTTACAAAATCTTGATTTATTTTGATCCTTTATTTTCTTGGAAGGTGCTTGTGTGTAGTAACCTCAAAGGTTTCTAGCCGTTGGAGGACTTCTAAGGATTTTGTGGTATGTTAAACCTGTTTGGAGAAGGATTCCTAATTTTAGTAGGAAAGGGGGAGCTGTGAGTATTTAATATACCTCACATCCGTCCCATCCCCCATAAACCTTGACAAAACCCCTTGTTCTTCCTCCTCTTTGCACACAATCTCACACACTTTGCATTAATTTCTCTTTGCACTGTTCAACCAACCCAAATCACTCTGTTAAATGGCCGAGCATTCGAACATTAGAGAAGAAGATGTTCTTGACATTGTTCCTATTTCAATAGCCAAAAGAGAGGATTCCATACTCCTAAACCCTGTAATCTCAAAGTTTCTTGCGGATTTTTCCTCTCCATCACCCTCGTCTGATCCAACAATGGAAGCTTCTTCTCCCAAATCTCCGTCATTGGAACCCGTGGCTGTTTCAACCGATGAAAACCCTAAAGCTCCATCCTCTCCGGTGATCCCACCATCGGATGTCGCCATTGCTGAGGAACCTGCTTCAACTAAGAAGAGGAAGTTGTCTCAGGTAAAACCCCCAAAGTCTGCTACAATTCCTGTGCCCCAGCGTACTCTTCGTCGATCTGGTAGGGTTCGCAAGCTGTCAGATTCTGACAAAGCCAAGAACCTAACGAAACCTGGCGGGAAATCTTCAACTGCTATTGTTCTTGAAGAAGAAGAAGAAGATGAGGTAATAATTCCTCTTGTCAGGACTAGGGCTAAATCGTCTATTCCCCCTTCCTCTGTTAGTAGTCCTGCTATTACCCCTTCTGTGGTTGTCCCCTTGTTGAATCAGTTATTCCTGTTGATACTCCCCATGTTGAACCTTTGATCCCTGTTGAGACTGTTCCCCATGCAGTGTCTGTTGAGCCAATTGCTCCTATTCCTCCCATAATTTCAACTGATCCTATTATCCCCACTATTGTTTCACCTTCTAAGGATAATTTGTATGCTCCTGTTGTTGAGCCCTCTGTTCCCTTGGTCTCTAGTCCTGTTGAGGACTTTATATCCTTTAGTGATGAAGAGCCCTTAGCTAAAATCTTAATGGATTTAAAGGGTAAGAAAAGATGGCCGCAACCGACTTAGAGCCTTTTGATGATGAAACCGACTCAAGTTCGATGATGATGATACCGCCTCGGATGAGAACTACAAGCTAGGAAGAGAAGAACTTGATCGGGAAAAAGAAGACCAAGAGATTGATTCCACCGATGCCGATGACACCGAGGTTGAACCCATTATTGTTCCATTCCTGTGAAGGATGTGTCTAAGGATGTGCCCACATCCAGACGCACATCTACTCGAAAGAAAGCCGAACAGGGTATGTCATCTTCTCGTTTCTTCGGTCTCTAACCCCAAACCCTTTTCCAAAAGTTTTTATCCAAAAAGGTCATTGATAGGTTTGCTTTAATTTCCTCTAAAGCCTTTGTTGTTGAGATGAAAAGGGATAGGGAGACTTTTGCTAAGCTTGGTATAGACAAGTTTTTTGAGGAAAGAGGATTATTCTTGACTGTGGACCATCCCCTTCCCTTCTACCCCAAATTGGTTGATGAGTTCTATGCAAACCGCCTAAGGGATTAGATAAAACTTATTCTCATTCTTCGGTGTTTATGTTAGAGGAGTATTTGTTCCTTTTACCCCTTCTATCATCAATGATTTTCTTGGGTTGTATGATCATTTGGATGATGTGGTTTCTATTGAGGATGATGATCTTGTGATCGCAATTACCCATGGCAAGGTAACCTCTTGGCCAGTAAAGCCTAAAGATTTAGGAAGTGGTTCTCTATCATCTCTTTATTGTTTTCTCCACTCTATCCTGGTTGCCAATTTGTGTCCCTCCAACAACAAAACCTCAGTTACTAGGGTGCAAGCCTTACTTCTTTATAAATTGGGAATTAAGAGGCACATTAATTTTGGTGACTTTATATTTAGAAAGATTTGTGATTATGGAGAGTCTCCATCAAAGAAATGGTCTTTACCCTATCCTTCCTTGATTTCCCAAATCCTCATTGCCAATGGTGTTAAGCCTGAAAAAGGAGAAGAAATTGTTGACAATTTTGCCCTGTTTAAGGAATCCAAAACTTTATTAGACCCTAAGCAAAGGCATGTTGATCTTCCTTTGGGTACAGTTCCTGAGATAGGTATGGAAGATGTGGACACATCTGGTGTCACATCTGAAGAAAATTTTATTGCTCAGATGAAGGACTTAGATGCTGCAATTGTAGAAGCTGAAGCTCAAGCTCAAGCCTCCATTGCCCATGCCAACAATCTGAAAGCTCTTAGGGATAATCTCCTTAGATGGCATGCTAAACTTTCTTGTCAAAAAGGGGGAGAATCTAGTTCTAATCTCGCCTTTGGAAGTGAAGTCCGGGATCTTTGTTAATCTGCCGCTTAAAGCTATGGCTGGTTTTAAGTGGAGACATTTTGATTTTTGATTTAGGGGGAGAAAAGTTTTTTTTGGTATTTTGCTGTGATGGTTGCTAAAGACAATTTTTAATTTTCTGCTTTAGTTTTTAGTTTTTAAAAACAATGGTTTGTAATAGCTTTAAGTAGGACATGGCTGAATGGTTTTTGCTTTTGCTTAATGAACTGCTAGTATTCTGTTCTAATTCTGTTTTGCAGTTTTTATGTGTGGATGTGTATACACATCTGGACACACATCCATTCAGGGGGAGTCATGCTCTTTCTATATTCTGTGGTCATAATATTATGTTTGTTATAAATCTTTGGTTTTGACCAGAAAGTCCAAAATAGGGGGAGATTGAAAACGTGAGTTTTATGGGAACATAATTATGTTTCCTTATTTCAAAAGACTTCTATATGGTAAGAAGATTTTGGGACTTTCATGGAGATTTATAAGTATTTTACTTTTATTAAGAGATTGTAATTATGTAAATATCTTTTATTTAAGTACATAATTTTATATTAGGACTAACCTACTAATATTTGATTTCCTTGTGAGTGTGTTATATGTTTTCATATAGGAAAATGAATCTCACAAAGGAAGAGGTCGATTGCATGAAGATCTTCTCAATAGTGCATTATAAATACAAGGCATTCAGCACAAAGAGAAGCTACGGTTTTAGAGAGAAAAATACACTTACTTCATAGCATTCGATTGAGTTGTGTTTAGGTTGTGAGCTTACATCCGTAACTCACATCTAGGTTTTTATAAAGTTCTCTTGTTTTACTTCTGATTGAATAAGTCCTACTTGGGAAAGGGGAGTTGTTCATATCATAGAAGGTGATTAGAACTTGTTTAGTATTTTCATATTTTAGTTTTTCACTTATTTGTTTTTGTAAGAAACATAAGTTTTCATAGTGAAAAGTTTTTGGGCGTAAGCCTAGTTTGCTGATCACACAGATCAGTAAGCGTATATAACTCTTGAGTTATTGCATTTTATTTACTTTTAATTGTTTTATTCCGCTGCATTATCTGTGGATGTGTGGACAGTTGTGAGACACATCTGTACTCACATCCGTTGCCTATTGCGTGATCCAAGTTTCCTAGCTACACGAAACTTTCATAGTAGAATAAGAAGATTTGTTAGACTAGAACCATATGTTTTGAATATAAATATAATTCCTCCGACTTATTTAAAATTTGAGGCATAAATAATATATAATATATTTCCGCTTCTCCGTATTCTAACAAATACGATACTCATTTGTACTAATTATTTTAATTCCTACATAGGAAAGCAACATGAACAGTTATCCTTTGAGATTCCTCGTACTTACATCGGACAAATGCGACAAACGCTCACCTTTGTCGCATTCTTAAATGGAATTACAATATTGCAATTCATGGTCACAATTGAAATGTGAAAAGGTCCAAAAAGACATGCTTTTTAATTACATTTTCTTTGATAAGTAAATGACAAAATAATCGACATGAAGCTTCAAGACCTTTCAACACACAAAATAAATATCTTTTTTTTAATAATCAATATAAAATAAATTTGAACGTTTATTTAAGTACAAATGAAGATTAAGAGGAAGTACTTGATGCGACATGACAAAATATTATTCCCGTTAAATGTTTACCCGATCCAAGTTTGAATATGGCCTATAGAGGGCCCTATTTTATGAGAATAGGGGGCCCTATTTTATGGGGATAGGGAGCCCTATTTTATGGGGATAGGGGGCCCTATTTTATGGTCTATAGGGGGCCCCTACTTTATGAGGATATCGTCAAAGTTATAGTTATGGTTTGGTTCCCCCTATGTTATGTGTTATATGACGCATATTATATGTTATGTGTTATATGTCGCATATTATATGTTATTTGTTATATGCTGCGTATTATGTGTTATATGATTAGGGCTGTAAACGAGCCGAGCCGAGCCGAGCTTTTGATGTTTCGAGCTCGAGCTCGTGAACTTTTAAACGAGCTCGAGCTTTTCTCGAGCTCGAGCTCGATCCCAGAATTCATGTTCGAGCTCGGCTCGAATCAAGTTTCGAGCTTTTCGCGAGCCGGCTCGCGAGCCGCGAGCCGCCGAACTCGAGTATTAACGAGCCGAGCTCGAGCTTCGACTTATTTTTTGAAAAAAAATCTGAAATCGAACGAGCTTTATCGAGCCCTAATTCGAGTTGCAATCGAACTCGAGCCTAAACGAGCCAAGCTCGAGCTTGGTCTTTTAATTTGTCACTAAATATATATATTTTTAACAAAAAATTCATAATTCATCCGAGCTTTTAACGAGCCGAGCCCGAGTCGAGCTTAAACGAGTCGATCTCGAACAGAGCTCGTCGAACATACGAGCCGAACACGAGCCGGGCTCGAAAAAATGACGAACTTGAAATTCGGTTCGAGCTCGAGCTCGAGTTCGCCTCGAGCCCACTCGAACTCGAGCTTTTTTCGAGCCGAGCCCGAGTCGAGCTCGAACAGGCTCGGTTCGTGTAACAGCCCTATATATGATACATGTCGCATGTAGGATGTTGGTTCCCGCATGTCGGATGTCGCATGTCGTAGGTTCCATGTCGCATGTCTGAGGTTGGTTCCCGCATGTGGGATGTCGGTTCCCGCATGTCGGATGTCACATGTCTGAGGTTGTTTCCTGCATGTGGGATGTTGGTTCCCGCATGTGGGGTGTCGGTTCCCGCATGTAGGATGTCGCATGTCGCATCTTGGTTCTCTCAGCAGCATGCTGATGTCTCCGAGAGAGATCCGTGCCTTGACAAGTTTAAGGGTCTTGGCCTTATCCAAATGTAATCTCAGGAGAGATTCCCCTCCAGTGACGGCGTGACACGTGTCAGTAGAGATAATGATAAGGATAATGATGATGTCACCTTTGACATGAAATTTATATATATACTCCCCCCATTTTTTATTTGGAAGGTATGTGTGAATAAGCTTTCTCTCTCCACTCTCTCTCTCTCTCTCTCTCTCTCTCTAGAAAATGATATATTATGTCAATATATATGTTATGTATCGGATTAATGATTCTCACGCCGGAGGGTTTTTGGGGGGGAAAGCCCCCCACCCTAACGGTGTTTTATCTTGTAGGTCCCACATTATTTAGGACCTCGAGGAGCGTGTTTATCTGGATCAGTCACCGTTGCTACCCCGGTCAGTTCCTGTGCAACCATTTTTTATGGCAGCATTAGTTGGTTCCGTTTTCGGGACCTGACATTTTCCGGCAAGTCGTGCCGGATTAGAGGAGCTAGAGGTATCAAGCTAGACTACGGTTTTGGGAGGTGGCAGCGGATGGATTGATCAGATCTGAGCGGCCGGAGCTAATCGGAGCTAGCCGGAGCTGGAAGTCAATAATTTCAGTTTTATTTTTCTGGGCAAAATCATGAAGTACAGGTCTGGTATTCGAAATCGGAGGAGCTGGGTAAGGGAGAAAAAGAGAGGAAAGAAGAGGAAGGGCAGACCTGGGAGAAAAATCGTCACCGTCACCAGAGAAGAGGAGTTGTCCGCCGAAAAATAAAATGGAAAGGTAGAGAGAGAGAGAGTAAACAGTGATGAACAGTGGAGGGAGAGACGTGTCGACTGGAAAAAGCTTCATCCAACAGGTGTCAATTGGCTAGCAACGTTTATTCAGTACGTGTCAACCCGTGAGAAGTCGAGGTTGAAGCAGTTTTTGGATGTCGCCGGCAGCAGCTGTTGGTTGTCAACAGAGCAGAAATCGAAACCGTGGGATTGGGGACTTGCAGAATGAAATTACGAGAAAGGAGAAAGCAAGAGGTCGCCAAATTCATGTCGCCAAGAACCAAGTTGCAGAAATAGAATGGCGGAAATTGAAATTGCAAAGATTGGGAAAGAAAAGAGACTTACAGTGGTTTTCTCCGTTCAGATGTCGCCGTTCGAATGTCGCCGTTGTTTGGAGATGTCGCCGTCGAGGTTGATGTCGCAGTTTGGGGAGGAAGCCGTTGTGAATTAGTGATGTCGCCGGCAGTGACCTTAGTTTTTGAGGTTGTTGTCGCCGGGTAAGATGGGAGTCACCGTTCTGGAAGCCGCTAGTTGATGTCGCCGGAAATGGCAGTGATCTGAGGGAAGCTCGCAGGTTTAGGATTGGGATGATGAAGCAACATGAAGGTCGCCGATGGTAATTGTCGCCGTTGACAGTGGAAGCCGTTGGTGGAGTTTACTAATGTCGTGGCCTCATAGGTCGCTCCTGGTGATAAAGGGAAGAAGAAAATAGGAAACTGGAAGGGAAAATGAAAAGAAATTGAAAATGAGAAGAAATGTGTGGCAGAGCAGTGGGCTAAATTAATGGCGTTGGGTTGTTTGGCAGAATGGACCCCACCACTAAGTTAGATGGATCAAATTACATGTCAAGGAGTATTTTCCTCCGTCGAGTATTTGGCGATCGTTAAAGCTTCCGTTAAGATTTCAACGGAATTCGTCAAAAGTATCGTTAACCTCCATCAGGTCGTCTCTTCCCATCTTTTCTCTTCATGTTAAATGATTTTTACATGAACTTGCTATGTGACAATCTGGAATATATACTTGAAAATGCTAATGCTTAAAGGTCAATTAAGACCACTTAGTTATGGAAATTTGATCTGTTTATTTGCAAATGTGATTATGTCTATCAAGCAATAAATAAAGTAAATGGTTATGATATAAACATGAATGGTATAAATTGGGGAAATATTAACTGAAACATTTGGTACATGGGCTTATAAATAAATCAAAGCATGGTATGCTACAGTATTTTGAAATTAAAACCTTGATGTTGTAATTGAAATATGTCGTATATTCAGTTGCTAATAACAAGAAAAAGAAACACATAAATTGAAAGTTTATGCCTAGTTATGTGATTTTTACAATAAATAATAGTATGTTACTTCCACGTACGTATGACATGAAGAAGTTTGTAGCCTACACTGAATGAATGCAATATTGTGGGGGACATACTTCATGCTAATATTGGGGGGAAGGATTGGTGTATTTGTTAGTTATGAAAATTATCAAAATAGCAAACTGCATGCTAGCAACTCGCTTGAAGCAATAAAAAGAATTTAGATACGAGGAGACTAGTTTTGATAGAATAAATTGAGCTGGACATTAATTGTTTATAGGTGAAACCTGAAATATAAGTGGCTAAGTATGAATGAAAGTGGAATTATTTCGTTTTGTTCAAGATTGTGAAACAGGAAAGAGGTTGAGAAAGTCAAAGCATCAGTCACAGCCACTATTTTATGGATGGGTCAGCACGTGGGTCGTTCTTCTTGGTGCGTTAGCTTCGTTAACTTGGAAGTTATATCAAGGGTAAAACGTTAAGAATTCCGTTAAATTTTTGACGGGTTTCGTCAGAATCACAGCAAAGCCCTATCAGGTCGCTTCTTTCCATCTTTGCCATATATATAGTGAATAAATGCTTTGACAATAAGTAATGACTGGTATATGCAAATGCGCTTTTAATATAGATATGAAAATGTTTTGAAATACGTTTATGATTGTCAAGTGGGGGGCTTTAACTTGAGATTATTTTAAGCGATATTAAATCTTGTGGTCAATTACTAAGAGTCATTAGGGGAGAAATATGTCGTGCGATTTGCTCTAGTTATTAGATGGAAAGGAAAAGGAAACACGGGGAAAATAGTGTGTAAATGAATATGTGATTAGAAATTCCGGTGCGTGGTAAAGTCAAATATGCTTTCTATTTATTGTGCTAACTTGATTGAATAAATCGGCTTAATGCGTTACTTGCCTATTTCCTGTTCCTAACAAGAGATAATTGAATATAGAAACTTGAATATGAATGCTTATAATCTAGCGGGAATAGGCTCCGCGAAATGGTTAAAGTATATTTTGGAATAATGTTTTGATAATTGGCGATTTCATATGAAAGGAATAGAAAGAAGTGCTTTGCGACATATGAAAATTTATGTTTAGGTCTATATTCAAGATAGTTTGCCAAAATCACCCTTATGTTTTTAATGATGTATTCTTGGTTAAGAAATAGCGAATTGCGTGCCTGCTTGGGAGTATTTGTTATCTTCTGGGCCGTGAGTTTGGTTCGGGAAGAGGGAAGCCGCCGGATACAATGATTGACGGCCAAATAAGTCAGGTCAACCCTTCCTTCTTCATTGTAGCCTTTACTTTGATAAAATGAAAAGTAGAAAAATGGTATTGTTATTTTTGGGCTAAGAATTTAAGTCAGGAAAGGTGGATTGATAAAGTCAAAAGTTGATGGGAGGGACAAGCATGGGACAGTCTTGGTGTAGAATCCATTCGGAATATCGTTAACCTTCGTCAAGTTGTCTCTTCCCATCTTTTCTATTGACGATAAATTATGTTTATATGAATTCGTTATGTGAGAATATGAATGCATGCATAGAAATGTTGTTACATAGCAAAATTAAATGTGTTATGTGCTACTATGTTAAATGGATTGACCTAACTTGCTTACCTCCCTAAGTCATCAAAAAGAAATAATGAGTGACTAAAGTTTTGTTGATCAGAAATATGCATGACAGAAAATGAAAATGGTTAATGGGTATTTGACAAAGATAAAGAAAGTGTTCTCTGTCTACTATGCTCTTTATTTACTATTCTAACTTGATAGAACGGATTGGCGTTATAATAATTCCCTTGGACGAAAACTGAAAATATGATAAAGATGGCTAGAATATGAAATTCTTATAAGATTGCCTTGGGCTTTATTTAATTTTGGGGATATGAGTTATTTGAATTAACGACCATCGTTTAGAATGGGGTTGCAAAAAATAAATTCTCGTAGTAAGATATTAATTAATTGAACCTATGAGTCAAAATGCGGACATGAGAAATATTTAAATGCGGCGACTTTTTAGAAATGAATGAAACATAGGTGATGATGTATGCGTGAAAATGCTAGTGTCGACGTTTATTAAGAAAGAAATTAATTGTGATTTTTGTATGAATGAGGCAAAATTAATATAACTGGAATATATGGAGTCCATGATTCATTTACGAAATTGGTTATGTGATATTATGTTGCAATATGTTGTTGTTATGATAAGAGATATGCCTGGCCGCTAATATGGAGCGTGCTTTATAGATATGATATAAGGTCAATAACGTGATGCTCATGTGCAAGATTCAAATAAGGATTTTTAATATGCCCTTCAGAATGTGTAATATGATGTGAAACCCTTATTGCTATTTGCTAAAGATGAATATATATGTATTAGTATTACCTTGTGGTAGCATGTCTCATGCCAATTTTTAGAAAGTAGCCTGACTTGGTTGTTTAAGTGTGAAAGTCGTCAAATTAGCAAAATGTGGTTCTTGATCGAATTAAGTATAAAGGAATTGTGATATTCTATAAAGTAAAATATGTGAGTTTTATGCTCTGTGGTTATGTGTAAGACCCTGTCAAAATTATGAAAAGATATGCTATATCGAATAAAATGAAAGTGTCGTGGTACATGGGTACGTTGACCTGCTACATTTTTTTTGAGATCTTGAAATGATGAATAGTGAAAAATGGCAGTAGCGATAATATGTTTGAAATGATAATATGCTCAGTAAAATGCGAAAGAGATTTGTGGTTAATTGTTTCTCTCATTTATATAAAAGTTGCGTAATATTTTCTCGTTATGTCAAATATAAAGGAAGTGTTTACTTGATTTGCAAATGACTACCCCGTGTTTTATGTAGGCACTCTGTTAAGTATGACAAAGTCGGCCAAGTTACTTTGTCGGATGGTAAAGCTTGAGTTGCTTCCGGTAGGGCTCGCATCCCGAACTGCTTATGTAACGACCCCAACCCTAGGCATTTATTTTTAATATTATATTAGATGCTTTTAATATTTATATTTATTTTATGTGTTCCTTTATGTCTTTAAATTCTTAATTTAAGATAATTGAGTGAGAAGTAAGATTAGAATCTTGGAGAATTTATTGGTTATCAAATAAAGAAGATTGGGGAATAATAAAAATAGAAAATAGATAAATGATGAGAGGAGGTTAAAATGAGTAGAATAAATATTTTGGGGAATGATTTAAGAAAAAATTGTTGAAAGCCTTTAGAAGAGGGGGGCCAATTCCCCTCTTCACTCCAAATCCTCCAAGTGTCTCCCTCTCCCCTCCTTCTTACTTCCTCCATCCGCCCCCCCCCCCCTTCTAAATCCTTCTCATTTCCCCTCCTTCTCCCTCATTCATCCTTCTTCTTCCTCCTAGAGAAATTGAGAAATTTCCATGGAAGCTCAACCCAAGCTTTGAAGCCAAGCTCTTCCTCCATCAAATCCAAGTCTAAGGGTAGCTTTGAAGTGGGATTATCTAGAAGAATCCATCAAGTGAGAAAGATCAATCTTCCATATTAAAACCTAAAGTGAGTTGTTATGATTCCCTTCCTATGAATGTTCATGAATTCTATTTGTTGTTCTTGTTGTAATGGAAATTTTGTAAATACCTTGAAAGCCTATTTAAAGTTGGGAGATTAGTAAATGACAAAGAATGATACTCTTGTTCTTAGGAATTGAATTAGATTGAATGAAATGGGTGAAGATAGGTTAGGAGATCTTAACTTGAATTGAATGAAATGGGTAAAGTTAGGTTAAAAGATCTTAACTTGAATTGAGAAATGAAATGGGTGGGAATTAATTGGTAAATAACCTAAGTTTAGATGATCTTGGATTTGGATGATTTAAGTTTAAGTTGTGAGGTGAAACAATCCTTTTTGGTGTTCATGTGATTAAGGAAAACTAGAGAAGGAATAAACTACGTAAAATGGATTGAAAATTCGAAATACGATTTAGGGCCATGGGCGACCGCCCATGGGATGAGCGTGCCCAAGGCGGCGCGAAAGTTAGATCTCTTTACAACTCCTTTGGGCGGTCGCCCAGTGACACGGGCGGTCGCCCATGTCACCATACCTTTCCCAGCTTTTCTCTTTTGCCGATTTTCTCCAATAACCTCGTGGTGTGACTTCCACCCAATATAAATTAGTAGAACCTAATCAACCCTGGATACGAATTGATTTCCTTTAACCTAAAGTTAAAAATGGAATACTTTGGCTAGGCCATAACGTCTTTAATTGTCAAAGTGGAATTGTGGGAATAGTTAAATAAGTGGGTTCGGAGAATCGTTCCAACTTGGGAAATAGATCTTGAACTTTTGTTAAGGTTATTCGGGGTTGCACGATGACTATGTAGGAATGGTTTACGATATATAGTATCCTTACTTACTCCATGTCTTGGGTGAGTAATTCGAATTGGTGTAGAAGCTATAGGTTTCACAATTAAGCTAATGGGTAATGGGTATGTACCACCTTGTGGCATTGTGTCCAAGTTATGGAACTATTAATTATATGGTTACCTTAATATCCTAAGTATGGACTATTTGGTAAGTTGTTATGTGGCATCCCCATGTGTGGATTTTGTGGCATGTTGAGTTTATTGTCATCCCATTGGTGGATTTATTTGTTATCATTCCTATCTATTGATGATACTATGCATAGTGTATTAAATGGTTGTTGCACTTTATGGTATTGATTTGCATGAGTATACATTACCATGTTATTATATGATTATCCCATTTTGTGGATTATAATTCAAGTATCTATTATGTGCTTGAATGTGTATATGTTCGGTGGGTATGATGGAAGTCAATCAATTATTGATTTGTTCAATAAGTGATTGAAGGTTCATCATATCGGTGACCCTTCCCCACTCTGTGGCCACAGGGGTGGGGGTGCGCAGCCTACCGTACCGAGTGATAAGTAGCCTTTACATACCGCTGCGATTAGGAGAAACCGGGGGAATGCTCGTATGAAGCCAACGGCTCTCTGCGATGGCGATGATAGTATATGATACTCTAAATATGGGGGTCATATATGTATCCTGATTTTCTTATATGGATCTCTCGGGTATGAGACCTATAAGCGGTGAATGTGCATGGGGGCAGTTCACCAAAGAGTGGAGTTTTACTCCCAACGTTGTACGACTTATTGTTCAGACGGGAAAAGGTAAAATGAGGTAACGTAAGGTGTTTACTGCTTTCATAATGTGTTAAGTGTTGCCATGCTACGTGTTGCATCTTGTATGGCATCTTGCTGCATCCATAATAGCTCATTGAGATTTATTCTCACCCCTCTCCCTTTACTGTTTTAGATTCCGAGACAGGTGACCCGAACCAGTGAGGCCGGGGTATCATTGTGGACTTTGCTTTTGGGGCTTGACAAGTTAAGTATAGGAATGGGTTGTTAGGAGTATTTGTTAAGTATTCCTCTTTTATATTTTGTATGGAAAACCCTTTTGTTAAACAGATGTTAATTAAGGTTTCCAATGTATTTGATCAGATATCGGTTTATTAAAGTTATGGTTGGATTTCCTCTAAGTAGAGATATTACTAATTGATTTTAAAATTGTAAGTTTGAAAGGTGGTTTTCTTTTTAAGGCAAATAAATGTTTTAAAAATAGGGATGGTTTTTCTTAGTTTGAGCTCCCTTAGCTCGGGACACGTGTTAGGTCCCGGGTTGGGGTGCTCACAGTTGGTATCAGAGCTTAGTTTAGAGGTCAAGGGTAGATGTCTAAACTAAGGGGGAATGTGTGGAAATTGACGTCGAGTGTTTTATGTAGGAGTTCGTTCTAATGGCCGGAAGCAAGGATGATCAGCGGAAGGTTCTAGAAATTGAAGGAGATATGGGTATAGGTGGAATTCAGAATGAAGAGATGATGAAGTTATTCAGGCAATTTGTACAGGATATGGAGACTAGAGGATCAGTTCCGAATCAACATGAAGGATGTCAAAGTGATGGATTGGAAAGATTTGTGAAGATGAACCCACCGAGCTTTAACGGAGGTCCGAACCCGTTAAAGGCAGAAGAATGGTTAGCAGAAATGAATAGGATTTTCGAGGTTATAGAAAGTCCCAACAAGGAGAAAGTTAGGTATGCCGTGTTCAAACTTGAAGGTTTAGCTGATCAGTGGTGGCAAATATTGAAAGGAAGTTGGGAGCGGGATCATACGCCCCAGACTTGGGATAATTTCACCAAACATTTCGAGGATTATTTCGTTTCGATGGTTACAAGGGACAAGAAGGAAATCGAATTCTTAGGACTAGAACAAGTGGATCATGACGGTGAATCGGTATGTAATCGGGTTTGAGGAATTAGCTAGAAGTTGCCCTCATTTGGTATCGTATGAAGCGAAAAGAGTTCATAGGTTTATAAAAGGTTTGAGGAGCGAGTTTAGGAAAAAATTTGGGATTGATAGCTTCACCAATTATCGACTGACCTTAGAGAGAGCTTATAAGATTGAGAAAAATATTGAGGAAAATAGTGGGAAATTGGAAGGTGAGATTGGAGATCGCCCAAGGGCTTTAACTTCGGGAAGGATGAGAGAGAAACTTGTGGTAGCTTCTTCGTCTAGGCCGCACCCAAACGAGTATGGGATGATGTGTAAATATTGCAAGAAGATGGGTCACACCGAAGACAGTGTTGGAGTAAACAAGGGAAATGTTTGAATTGTGGAGGAGCGGGGCACTACAAGAAAAATTGTCCCGCAATTCGTCGAGGTTAGCTTCGGTGCCGGTCCAAAGGTTCAAAGAGGTGGTATCAAAAGAGATAAGGAAGGGAAACCAAAAGAGAAGGTCCAAGGTCAAGTGTGTGTTTTGGGTCCAAGAGAGATGGATCCCCAGAGGTCACTAGAGGTATATTTTCCTGTCTCGTAAGTAGGGTCATACTTTATAGATCCCGTTGCATATCATTTATAATTGGCATCACATTTTGCTTACATGTGACATACATTGTTGAGAATTTGTTTTATTGTTAGAGGATTCTCGCTCTTATGAGAGAATACCTCGAACCTTCTTTGGTCTACCACGATGGTTATGTGGTTATGGTGAGCATGTATTGCCGATTGAATTGGTATAGTTATTATTTTACGATTCTTAGATATACTTGACCTGGAGGGTTAAGTAGTTGTTGTATAATGATAGACTATCCTAATAGGTGAGTCTCCCTTTTCCATGCCTAAATTGCTTATATTGGTAATTGTTATAAGTGAACCTTAAATGTGAAATTCTGATGTTTTGAGGATGCTTAGGGTGAAAGTTTTGAATTAAGATGTGAAGAGTAATTGGTATATGCTAGACTTGCTTAGGGAGTCTTTTCCAAAATTTTATGTGCTAGTTGCGAGTAAATGTTAAATGTGCTTTTGTTGGTATATTTTGTTGTGTTGGTTCTGAGTAGGATAAGCAGAATTGTAATTCTTATTTTGACGACTTTAGGGTAATTAGAATTGATGATATCTTTGTTAATTAAAGTTTCGGGAAGATTGTAAAAATAATTTGAGAGTTGGGTTAATGATACCTTGTGAGGAGTCCCTGTATGCAAAGTTAGCTAGTGTGAGTTAGCTCGAGAGGATTACAAATTTTGGGTTCTATAGTCTTAAACTCGGGTGTTGCCAAGGATCTTGTGAGGTTGAGTCCGTGATCTTTGAGTTAGCAAGTACTACCTAAGAAATTTAATGAACCCTTAAGAATTGTAAAGTCATTACTTTGGTTGAATCTAAAGGGCGTATAAATGGTGTAGGTTGTGATGAGGATGAATCATATGGTTAGTGATAGAAAATAGGTTGACTCTTACCTTACCTAGTGGATGTGAGAATCTTGTGAAATTTTAAGTGTGTATTAAAGGAAGATCAGGGTGTAGTGTTATGCAAAATGGGAAGTGATAGCGTATGTTTCGAGGAAGTTAACTTAGATAGAGCGGAAATTTCTTATCATTGTTCGAGAGCGGTTACAATTGTTTGTGTGATTTAAACGGAATCTTATCTTTTGAAGTTCTCTATCGGGGATGGTTACCGATCCTAAGAGTTGAAGGATTTTTGTAGTCGATAGGAAATATGATTACCAGTGGTTGGGTGTGTATAATATCGCTTATCATTCTAACATTAAAATAAAACCGTATGAGGCGTTGTTAGGAAAGAAATATCGATCTCTAATTTGTTGGGATGAAATTGGGGAAGCAAGGTCTAAGGTAATTTAGCGCCAAAGTTTGTTAATCCATTTGAAGTTTTAGGAAATGTTGGTGAGTCGACTTATAGACCGATTTGGGGCAGCTTATAGAGTATTTGAAGTTTAAATGTGATATCGTAATGTATTGGGAGACATAAGATGTAATACTTTTATTTGAATATACTTTCTTTGAGGTCGTGAAAATTCGGGTTAGTGATGAGGGTATAGTATTCTCGGAATATTAAGTTGTAGTATCACATTTCTTATGAAATTGGAAAATCTTGGAAAAATCATAGTGTTGAAGAGACTAGTTGGGGAGTGAAGTCCTAGAGTATTCGGGTTAAGAAAGTGTATAGTAGAATTATGCAATGGAAAAATCTAATGGAAAAGCGTTAAGTTAGAATGTGTGAAAGGTAACCCTTGCTATGTCGATCCTTAGGAGTAAGCGACAGTCAAATTCGGGACGAATTTTCTTTAAGGGGAGTGAGTGTAACGACCCCAACCCTAGGCATTTATTTTTAATATTATATTAGATGCTTTTAATATTTATATTTATTTTATGTGTTCCTTTATGTCTTTAAATTCTTAATTTAAGATAATTGAGTGAGAAGTAAGATTAGAATCTTGGAGAATTTATTGGTTATCAAATAAAGAAGATTGGGGAATAATAAAAATAGAAAATAGATAAATGATGAGAGGAGGTTAAAATGAGTAGAATAAATATTTTGGGGAATGATTTAAGAAAAAATTGTTGAAAGCCTTTAGAAGAGGGGGGCCAATTCCCCTCTTCACTCCAAATCCTCCAAGTGTCTCCCTCTCCCCTCCTTCTTACTTCCTCCATCCGCCCCCTTCTAAATCCTTCTCATTTCCCCTCCTTCTCCCTCATTCATCCTTCTTCTTCCTCCTAGAGAAATTGAGAAATTTCCATGGAAGCTCAACCCAAGCTTTGAAGCCAAGCTCTTCCTCCATCAAATCCAAGTCTAAGGGTAGCTTTGAAGTGGGATTATCTAGAAGAATCCATCAAGTGAGAAAGATCAATCTTCCATATTAAAACCTAAAGTGAGTTGTTATGATTCCCTTCCTATGAATGTTCATGAATTCTATTTGTTGTTCTTGTTGTAATGGAAATTTTGTAAATACCTTGAAAGCCTATTTAAAGTTGGGAGATTAGTAAATGACAAAGAATGATACTCTTGTTCTTAGGAATTGAATTAGATTGAATGAAATGGGTGAAGATAGGTTAGGAGATCTTAACTTGAATTGAATGAAATGGGTAAAGTTAGGTTAAAAGATCTTAACTTGAATTGAGAAATGAAATGGGTGGGAATTAATTGGTAAATAACCTAAGTTTAGATGATCTTGGATTTGGATGATTTAAGTTTAAGTTGTGAGGTGAAACAATCCTTTTGGTGTTCATGTGATTAAGGAAAACTAGAGAAGGAATAAACTACGTAAAATGGATTGAAAATTCGAAATGCGATTTAGGGCCATGGGCGACCGCCCAATGGGATGAGCGGCCGCCCAAGGCGGCAGAAGTTAGATCTCTTTACAACTCCTTTGGGCGGTCGCCCAAGTGACATGGGCGGTCGCCCATGTCACCGCAACCTTTCCCAGTTTTCTCTTTTGCCGATTTTCTCCAATAACCTCGTGGTGTGACTTCCACCCAATATAAATTAGTAGAACCTAATCAACCCGGATACGAATTGATTTCCTTTAACCTAAAGTTAAAAATGGAATACTTTGGCTAGGCCATAACGTCTTTAATTGTCAAAGTGGAATTGTGGGAATAGTTAAATAAGGGGTTCGGAGAATCGTTCCAACTTGGGAAATAGATCTTGAACTTTTGTTAAGGTTATTCGGGGTTGCACGATGACTATGTAGGAATGGTTTACGATATATAGTATCCTTACTTACTCCATGTCTTGGGTGAGTAATTCGAATTGGTGTAGAAGCTATAGGTTTCACAATTAAGCTAATGGGTAATGGGTATGTACCACCTTGTGGCATTGTGTCCAAGTTATGGAACTATTAATTATATGGTTACCTTAATATCCTAAGTATGGACTATTTGGTAAGTTGTTATGTGGCATCCCCATGTGTGGATTTTGTGGCATGTTGAGTTTATTGTCATCCCATTGGTGGATTTATTTGTTATCATTCCTATCTATTGATGATACTATGCATAGTGTATTAAATGGTTGTTGCACTATGGTATTGATTTGCATGAGTATACATTACCATGTTATTATATGATTATCCCATTTTGTGGATTATAATTCAAGTATCTATTATGTGCTTGAATGTGTATATGTTCGGGTGGGTATGATGGAAGTCAATCAATTATTGATTTGTTCAATAAGTGATTGAAGGTTCATCATATCGGTGACCCTTCCCCACTCTGTGGCCGCGGGGTGGGGTCATGCGGCCTCATGACCGAGTGATAAGTAGCCTTTACATACCGCTGCGATTAGGAGAAACCGGGGGAATGCTCTGTATGAAGCCAACGGCTCTCTGCCGGTGGCGATGATAGTATATGATACTCTAAATATGGGGGTCATATATGTATCTGATTTTCTTATATGGATCTACGGGGTATGAGACCTATAAGCGGTGAATGTGCGTAGGGCGGTTCACCAAAGAGTGGAGTTTTACTCCCAACGTGGTACGACTTATTATTCAGACGGTAAAAGGTAAAATGAGGTAACGTAAGGTGTTTACTGCTTTCATAATGTGTTAAGTGTTGCCATGCTACGGGTTGCATCTTGTATGGCATCTTGCTGCATCCATAATAGCTCATTGAGATTTATTCTCACCCCTCTCCCTTTCTTGTTTTAGATTAGAGACAGGTGACCCGAACCAGTGAGGCGGGGTATCATTGTGGACTTTGCTTTTGGGGCTTGACAAGTTAAGTATAGGAATGGGTTGTTAGGAGTATTTGTTAAGTATTCCTCTTTTATATTTTGTATGGAAAACCCTTTTGTTAAACAGATGTTAATTAAGGTTTCCAATGTATTTGATCAGATATCGGTTTATTAAAGTTATGGTTGGATTTCCTCTAAGTAGAGATATTACTAATTGATTTTAAAATTGTAAGTTTGAAAGGTGGTTTTCTTTTTAAGGCAAATAAATGTTTTAAAAATAGGGATGGTTTTCTTAGTTTGAGCTCCCTTAGCTCGGGACACGTGTTAGGTCCCGGGTTGGGGTGCTCACAGCTTATGTGATGATGACAAAGTTGATAAAGCTGCACCAAAGTTGATAAAGATAGTTGCTGCTAAAGCTGCGACAAAGTTGAGTTGCTGCTAAAGCTGCGACAAAGTTGAGTTGCTGCTAAAGTTGCGATAAAGTTGAGTTGCCACCAAAGTTGATAAAGTGAAGGTCAACACCAAATAAAGATTGAAGATGGAGGCAAGTGAAGATTCCCGCCGGTTGGTCCCGGCTCAATTCCCGTCGGTTGGTCCCGACACATTCCCGCCGGTTGGTCCCGACACAATTCCCGCTGGTTGGTCCCGGCACAATTCTCGAGTGGATATGTCGGAGCGACATACCAGCCGGTTGGTCCCGACAAAACAGTTTGAAAAGTTTTTGAGTTTAAAGTTTGGCGAGATGCCAAAGTTCGGAAAGTTTTTGAAGAGTTAAAGTTTGGCGAGATCCCACAGTTTGAATAGTTTTTGAAAAAGTTAATGTTTGGCGAGATGCCATAGTTTGAAAAGTTTTTGAAGAGTTAAAGTTTGGCGAGTGCCACAGTTTTGAAAAGTTAAAGTTTGGCGAGATGCCAAAGTTCGGAAAGTTTTTGAAGAGTTAAAGTTTGGCGAGATGCCACAGTTTGAATAGTTTTTGAAAAGGTTAAAGTTTGGCGAGATGCCACAGTTTGAATAGTTTTCGAAAAAGTTAAAGTTTAGCGAGATGCCACAGTTTGAAAAGTTTTGAAACTCAGAAAAGTCCTGGCAAAAGGCCAGGCACAACGGGATCTGCGCTGGCAGACTCGGGAGTCTTGGCAAAAAGGCCAAGGCTCAGAAAAGTCCTGGAGATATTGGTTCCAGGCATAACGGGATCTGCGTTGGCAGACTCGGGAGTCTTGGCAAAAGGACAAAGCTCGGAAAAGTCCTGGAGATATTGGTTCCAGGCACAACGGGATCTGTGTTGGCAGACTCGGGAGTCTTGGCAAAAGGCCAAGGCTCAGAAAAGTCCAGGAGATATTGGTTCCAGGCACAACGGGATCTGCGTTGGCAGACTCGGGAGTCTTGGCAAAAGGCCAAGGCTTAGAAAAGTCCTGGAGATATTGGTTCAAGGCACAACGGGATCTGCGTTGGCAGACTCGGGAGTCCTGGCAAAAGGCCAAGGCTCAGAAAAGTCCTAGAGATATTGGTTCCAGGCACAACGAGATCTACGCTTGTAGGGCCAGACTTGGGAGTCCTGGCTTGTAGGGCCAGGCACAGAAAGACCTGGCTTAAAGGTGCCAGGCAAAAAATTGAACAAGATGTAAACTAGACAGTTTGGCCAAAATCGTCTAAAGGCGCAAGATTTGGTGTGAGGAGGTTTGGGTTTTATTCGGCATGATTGAATATGGTTTGTTAGTGATGCGATTTAGCATCAAGGGGTTTGTATCTGAGGCAGTTTTCGATTAGCGCAGTTTTGATTATCGCGTCTTTTGATCAGTGCGGTTTTGGCCAAGTATAGCCTCAGTAAGGTTCTAATCAAGTAAAGTTCTGATAAAGTTTTAGTAAGTGCGATTTTGATTAGCGCAATTTCGATTAGCGCGGTTTCGATTAGCGCAGTTTTTGCTTAGCGCGGTTTTGATTAGCGCGGTTTTGAGTAGCACGGTTTTGATTAGCGCGGCTTTGATTGTCGCATTCTAGATAGCGCGTTTGTGATTGTCGCTTTCTAGTCAGTGCGGTTATGATTGTCGCATTTTTTAGTTAGCGCGTTTGTGATTGGCGCGTTTTTATGCTTTGATCAGTGTGGTTTGGCCAAGTGTGGCCTCAGTGTGGCCTTAGTGCGGTTTTTGAGCCAAGTATGGCCAAGTGAGGTTTGGCCGCGAGTTTTGTTTTAGGCCAAGTGAGGTTTGGCCGCGAATTTTTGGTTTGGGCCAAGTGGGTTTGGCCGCGAGTTTTTGGTTTGGGCCAAGTGGGTTTGGCCTTAATTTTGTTTGGGCCAAGTGGGTTTTGCCGCGAGGTTTGGCCCAAGTAAGGTTGTGGCCTGGGTGTATTTTGGTTGTAGATTTGGTTCGAGAAAGACCTAGCTTAAAGGTGCCAGGCACGGATGGACAAGGAATAGTAAGTCGCCTCGAAGCTGAGTAAAGCTGAAGGGCTAGAAGCACAGCTAGGGAGTGAGGCTGCCTAAAGACAAGCCTCACTCTTTTGAAGGGAGTAGTATGTATATAGAGATAAAAGTCGTAAAGTGAATCTTCGATGAGCTATCGAAGCAAAAAAGATAACTATTGAAGCAAAATGTAGTAGGCGACATATAAAGTGAGAGATCAAGGTAGAATAATGAACGCAAAAAATGAAAATTCAAAGCAAGTTAAAGAAAGTAGGCAATATCATTCAAGTTAAAGTTAAGGATAAGTCGCAGATCGCGGCGACCGAAGTACGAAAAAATGAAGTTAAAATATAGGGGGAGTATTTTAGTTGTCGCTACAAGAGCGAAAGGTGTGAACATTAAGAAAAGTTATGAAGTCGCGTGAAACCCTGATTGCCGCCGAAAAACCCAATGGTCCAGAGCCCAATCGCAAATTGAGAATTATATCAGGGAATGTCGCCGACAGTTGTAGTGATGAGCTAGATTGCTATAAAGAAATTTGTGTCAATAAAGTGAAAACGCATAGATAAACTTTGAAACCAGTCAGAACTCGGCAAAATGTCGAAAGCAAGGAAATCGGTAAGTCCAAGAATGTTTATGTCGCAAGGATGGAAAATGAAATGGGAAAGAGAAAATGCAAAAAGTTGAAATGAAATGAGAAGTCGGTAATGAAAGTGTTGGAAAGATCGAGGAAACGGACGTATGTTTGGTACCAGGGAAGTTGACTCGATGTGATAAGCAATATTTTGTTATGTATATTATTTTACTCCTCATCTCGATCATAAATAATCGAGCTAAGGAGTCGGGGGCTTCTGATGCGACATGACAAAATATTATTCTCGTTAAATGTTTACCCGGCCCAAGTTTGAATATGGCCTATAGGGGGCCCTATTTTATGAGGATATGGGGCCCTATTTTATGGGGATAGGGGGCCCTATTTTATGGTCTATAGGGGGCCCCTACTTTATGAGGATATCGTCAAAGTTATAGTTATGGTTTGGTTCCCCCTATGTTATGTGTTATATGCCGCATATTATATGTTATGTGTTATATGTCGCATATTATATGTCATGTGTTATATGCTGCGTATTATGTGTTATATGATACATGTCGCATGTCTCCTGTTGGTTCCCGCATGTAGGATGTTGATTCCCGCATATCGGATGTCGCATGTCGTAGGATGCATGTCGCATGTCTGAGGTTGGTTCCCGCATGTGGGATGTCGGTTCCCGCATGTCGGATGTCGCATGTCTGAAGTTGTTTCCCGCATGTGGGATGTTGGTTCTCGCATGTGGGGTGTCGGTTCCCGCATGTAGGATGTCGCATGTCGCATCTTGGTTCTCTCAGCAGCATGCTGATGTCTCCGGGAGAGATCCGTGCCTTGACAAGTTTAAGGGTCTTGGCCTTATCCAAATGTAATCTCAGGAGAGATTCCCCTCCAGTGACGGCGTGACACGTGTCAGTAGAGATAATGATAAGGATAATGATGATGTCACCTTTGACATGGAATTTATATATATACTCCCCCCATTTTTTATTTGGAAGGTATGTGTGAATCAGCTTTCTCTCTCCACTCTCTCTCTCTCTCTCTCTCTCTCTCTAGAAAATGATATATTATGTCAATATATATGTTATGTACCGGATTAATGATTCTCACGCAGGAGGGTTTTTGGGGGGAAAAGCCCCCCACCCTAACGGTGTTTTATCTTGTAGGTCCCACATTATTTAGGACCTCGAGGAGCGTGTTTATCCGGATCAGTCACCGTTGCTACCTCGGTCAGTTCCTATGCAACCATTTTTTATGGCAGCATCAGTACTATTCTTTTCTTTTAGCCTAAAAGTAAGAATCTAAGAACCATCCAAGTAGCCAATGAAAAGCATTAATCGAATGTATAGTAAAAATAGGAAAAACAAAATAAAAATCTTCACCAAAAATTATTCTTTTTTTTTTTAATAATCAATACATTAATTATTCTATCTAATACCAAATTTCATTTTTTTTATAAAAATAGGAAAAAATAAAAATCTTCACCAAAAATAATCCCTCACACACATCACGTGTGTTATTTGATTAATTTATGCATGAAATATTTTTTTTAAAAATGAACACTTATTCAAGAATGAGAAATAAGTAACTACCCTAACCCAAAATAGTTTTTTTTTTTTTTAAACCAGTGTACTAGATATGCCTAAATATACTAACTTGGAGCGCTGCTGCATAAGATATGCATTTTGCTGGAGTCATGGATGCAATAATGATCACACTTTCTTTTAGAACAAAGACGATCATTAATGATTTAAATCGTTCCCACAATCTGCTCATTAGTAAATATTTTTAAAATGCTTAAATTTAAGCTTAATAAATATCTTTTTTTTTTTTTAAAAAAAAGTTACTGAATCCTCACTTAACATACTATAAATTTTAATTCACAATAGAGTCACTATGCAATATGGTGAAATTATTAATCTTTTTATGCATTTATATTATTAAAAATCCTTGGATCTAAGCTTAATAAATATTTATCCAAAATAAATTTGAACCTTTATTTGAGTACAAATGAAGATTAAGAGGAAGTACTATTCTTTTCATTTAGCCTAAAAGTAAGAATCTAAGAATCATCCAAGTAGCCAATGAAAAGCATTAATCGAATGTATAGTAAAAATAGGAAAAACAAAATAAAAATCCTCACCAAAAATTATTCTTTTTTTTTTTAATAATCAATACATTAACTATTCTATCTAATACCAAATTTCATTTGTTTTTTATAAAAATAGGAAAAAATAAAAATCTTCACCAAAAAATAATCCCTCACACACATCACGTGTGTTATTTGATTAATTTATGCATGATAGATTTTTTTTTTTTTTTTAAATGAACACTTATTCAAGAATGAGAAATAAGTGTTAGGACCTAACTATGTAGATACATAGTTATATACTCCCTTCGTCCCGTTCGACTTAGGACGTTTTGCCATTTTGGGCGTCCCATCCGACTTAGGACGGCCCAAAATGGAAAGTTTATATTACTTTTATATTAAATGAGACCCACTTGTCATACTCACAACAATAATCCCATCACTATTTATTCCACTCATTCTCTCTCCTATTTTATTTTTCACACTCACAACACATCATCCACTCATTCTCTCTCCTAATATTATAATAGTATTCCTTAATCTTCGTGTCGAGAGTAAATGTCCTAAGTCAGACGGGACGGAGGGAGTATGATTTTGACAAAGAAACATATCCAATGTTATCTGACAGCCAAGATACTCTCAATAGACATTGGACAGCCAAGACTTGAACTGCTCTTATCAATCAACCTTAAAGCAATGATCAACAAAGACCAATCAATAAGTCAAATGTATTTCATTACAAAAGAGATCATTAGATATCATCTACCTCAATCCTTGACTCCTACTCATCTAGATCAACTAGTTAAACTTGACCGCTAAGAATCTCAACAGCAGAGTTCTCATCCCTCTGACAGCTATGATCTTCAAAACCAACATCAATGTTTTATCTCTGTGATGACCAAGATGTGCTTCACTTAAAAACTCTCAACAAACATTGCTATGTCAGTTCCATGAAGATCCTCTGCTCAAAGGTTGCAAATTCCAGCCTGTTCTCATCCAGTCAACAAGGCCCTAAATGCAAACACTATTTCACCCACATTCATTTACTGCCTTGTCCCCTCCAACGGCTATATTCCAGCTTATAAAAGGAAGCCTCCTTGACTGAAACTACTGCTCTTGAACCCACAACTTTTGCAACCTTTCTCACACCCTTACAAACATGTAAACCTGCAAACAAACATCAAACAACTTCAGACACTTGAGACTGCACTTCAAGTGTATAAACAAATCTTGTAAACCACTTAAGACTGTACTTTAAGTGTGTATTTGGTATTTGCTTCGTAACAAGCAAATCCCTAATTGACTGTACTAATTAGGAAGAGGAAGCTCAATGAACTTGCCTAATCAATCTTGTAACTCTTAAAGGAAACTAGAGTATAGTGGATTGAGCTCACTTGTCAAGAATGATAGTGAGAGTGGACGTAGGAGGAGTGAACTCCTAACCACTTTAAACCCTTGTGTCATTTGGTATTATCACACACAAACACACACACACACACACTCTCACACACTCACTAATCACTTTATCTTTACATTATTTCACACTATTTATTCTGCTACACATTACACTCTTGCTATTTAATTAGTTAATATCTGACAGCTAAGAATTCACCTTAGCTGCCAAAGCTTAACTGTCTGATCATCTATTTGTTGATTAAGCAAACAGGACCTTTCAATTGGTATCAGAGCTTGTCTTCACCACCAAAAGTCTAACAACTTGTGAAGGATCTTACTTTAACCCACCATGCCTCAACCAAGAAGAAATAATGAGAAATACATTCCACATATTGATGACTGTGGATCATTTGAAATGTATGCATTAAAAATCAAAATCTACCTTGATGCAAACAGTATTTGGAACTGGTATGTTCTAGAAAATGAAGTCACCTGCCCCGTCACACCAGATTCAAATGGTGGAGCCAGTAAAATGAAGTCCCCAGAAACCTGGACAGAATCTGAAAGGCAATTAATTATTGCCAATCTTAAAGTCAAAAACATACTTCAAAAGAGTGTAAATGACTCCCTAGTACAAGAGATTGCTAAAGAACCAACTGCAAAATCAGTCTGGGAACTCATCCATACCAAATTCCAAAAACACACTAGTGTTAGAACCCAAAACTTGTACAATCTACTTAGACAACTAGACAACTTTAAGTTCTACCCTGGTGAAAAGGTCAGTGCTACCAGACCAAGGTTTGAAGACCTTGTCAGATCCATAGCTGACCATGGAAAACCCTTTGAGAACCAAGACCTATGCCTGAAAATATATTCCAATCTTCTCCAAGAATATGAGAAGGTAGCCTTACCTATAAGAGAAGGTGCAGAATGGAGCACCATGACTTTTGAGCAATACTTTGAAAAGTTTGAGGCATGTGAATTAGAAGGAATGATAAAACTTCAACATGTTCCTTCTATTTCTCAATATCTTGCCTTGGCTGCTCAGGAGACTTCACACAAACCCATTACTCAACAAGATATGGACTCCATAGTTCTCATCTCCCTTCAGAAAGTAAACCACCCCTCAAACAATATCTCACAAGGGGACCTACCAAGTCTCATATCCATGGCTGTCAGAAATGCCATGAGAACTCATAAAAAGACATTTGAGAGAAGCTACAGTCCATCTACATCTGATCAAGAGAACCACAAAAAGAAAATTGAATGCTTCAACTGTAAGAAACTTGGTCACTACTCATCTGAATGTCCTGAAACAAAGAAACCTAAGGATAATCAGACAGCTAAGAAACTCACCTACTCAAAAGAAATCATTCACATTTACAGATGCAGCTGCTACAACTGCACCAAAAAGAAGAATGAGAAAAACAAAGAATAAGTAATGATTGCAGACTCATCAAAATTTAGTGATGAGGAATTTGACTTCAGTGACTCTGAAAGTGAAGGAGAAGAAGCAATGATATGCCTAATGGCAGGAGATGGTGAAGAATCAGATAGTGAAGAAGACCTTGAAGCATTAGTTGTTGCTGAAGAATTAAAACAGGTACCCAATTTTAACTCTTTAAATATTGAAGAATTTAAACAATTAGTTAGCACTCTCTTAATTCAAATAAAGAGACACCAAACTAGCTTTGCTTCATTGCTCACTGATAACATATCCCAAAATAAAACCATTGAAAACCTTAAGAGAGCCAACAAAGGGTTAAAAGAACAATGCCTTATGCTTGAAAAGATTAATGGTGAGCTGACAGCTGAGAATTCAAGATCTCTTGAAAACAACCAAAAAACCATCAACCTTGAAAAGGAAAATGAAGCTCTTAGAAAGAATATTGAGTCCTGGAACAAGTCAGGAGAAGCTGTGTCATTGTTCAGCTACAACCAGAGACACCCCAGTGACAAGTCAGGAATTGGAGCCTAAAATCCTACTCTGAAAACATACACCCTCCCACTGATGAAAGGGCTATTGATAAGATGGTTCTTGAAAGCATGAACTATGTCAAAGCCCAGCAAAATGTCTATCCCATTCAAACCAAAGAGGACTCAAAGAAACAAAGAGAAATCAATGAAATCAATGAAGCAAGTTCAAGTCAACGTAAAGGAGAAGAATAACAAGCAAACAAAAGCAAATACATCTGGCAAAGAAAAGGAATCAAAAAGCAAAAGGTGAACAAACAGCAAAAATCTAATGGACAGCAAAGATTTTCTGGACAACCAAGATTCACTAGACAGCAGAGATCACCCAAACAGCAAAGATTCTACAACCATCACACATTCCAAACAGCAAAAACCCAACTGGCAGTACTCAAATGGAAAGAGTCATGTCAGTCAAAATAACTCACCAAGATCATCCCATTCAAACAACTTTCATAGCCAGACTCAGTTTCACCAGAACTACAACCAATCCTTTTCTCCAAACCATTTCTTCAACCAATCCCAATCTACTCCTCTCACACCATACATGATGCAAATCATGGGATATTACAATACCCTAAATCAATTTTTTGGAAAAAGGGCAATGAACAAAGCTAGGGTACCAAAGAATGTCTAATCTTTTGGACCCAAAAAGAATTAAAGGGTACCATAAATTTTATTTCTATTTTGTAGGAACCTAGGAAAGGACTATGGTACTTGGATAGTGGATGCAGCAGACATATGACCTACAACAAAGAATGGCTGCAACAATATATCCGTAAAAATGGTCCAAATGTAACTTTTGGTGATAATTCTCAAGCCAAAGTCAAAGGATCAGGAAACCTTGTAACTAAGGACATCATTTTCACAAATGTGTCTTATGTTGAAGGTCTCAAACACAATTTGATTAGCATCAGTCAAATTTGTGACAAGGGATATTATGTTGTATGCTCAAAGAATCACTGCACTGTCAAAGATGTCAATCACAAAGCTATTCTGACTGGAATCAGAAAGGGAAATCTCTACTGTCTAAACTTAGAAATTGTGGAGTCCTCCAATGCTCATTGCCTGCTATCCTATAGTCAGTCTGATATGTCATGGCTGTGGCACAAAAGACTGGCCCACCTCAACCTCAAAAGCATCTCCAAATTAGCAAATTCGAACCTAGTCAAAGGTCTACCTAAAATTCCCTTCAAAAAGGAGAAGCTATGCAAAGCCTGTCAATGTGGAAAATAAAAGAAAACCTCCTTCTCTGCCAAGACAAGATTAGATACTTCAAAGCCTCTACAACTACTTCACATGGATCTCTTTGGACCCATTAGAACCAGATCTCTTGGTGGAAAGAGATACTCACTAGTGGTAGTTGATGACTACACTAGATTCACTTGGATTATCCTCCTTGAATCCAAAAGGGAAACCTTAGATCACCTAGTCAAATTGTTCAACAAAATTCAAAATCAAAAAGGTCTATCTATCATCAAAATTAGATCTAACCATGGTAAAGAATTTGAGAACACTGGTGTTGAAGAATACTGTGATCAGAAAGGAATAGAGCACAACTTTTCAAATTTCAAGAACACCACAAAGAAATGGTGTTGCAGAAAGAAAGAACAGAACCATTTGTGAAGCATCAAGAACTATGCTGTCAGAAAACAACCTTCCTAAATACTTTTGGGGAGAAGCTGTCACCACAGCTATGTATGTCCAAAACAAGACTCTCATCAACAAGTTTCACACCAAGACTCCCTATGAGTTATGGAATGGTAGAACACCAACCATCTCTTACTTCCATGGTTTTGGAAGTAGATGCTTTATTCACAATAATGGCAAAAATAACCTTGATAAGTTTGACTCCAAAAGTGATGAAGGGATTTTCCTTGGATACACCAATACTAGCAAATCATACAGAGTATACAACAAAAGGAGACTTGTTGGAGAAGAATCAATTCATGTTGACTTTGATGAAAACAATGATCAAAGCTACACTGAATTGTGTGATTTTGATGAAGTTGTTGGAAATTCAGAAAAAATACTTGAGGTGTCTCCTGTGCATGACTCCTCAAACATCACTCCTGAAGAAGATTCACCTTCCCTTCCCTATATTGTGCCAAAAGACATTAATACACACCCTATTGTGTCTGACAGCCAAGAATCTTAATCCAACAGCAATGGTGCATCTGACAGCTATGATGCCCTTGACAGCTTACCTTCATCAAGCCAACAAAATGCACCTGACAATAGCCTTATCCAACCTTTCTACAACAACGATCACTCTATTCCTCAACTTGAACCTGTCATCCACATCATTCCACCTAACAGTAACATCTATATTGACCTTTCCATTCATAAAATGGACATTCCTCCAAATATGCCTGTCTATGACTCATTAATGAGTGTCTTCATCTCCCATATAGAACCCAAGAAAATAAATGAAGCCCTTCAAGACCCTGATTGGATTGAACCAATGGAAGAAGAACTGAAACAATTTGAAAGGAACAAGGTTTGACTGCTTATTCCCAAACCCAAAAACCAAACTGTCATTGGAACAAGATGGGTATTCAGAAACAAAATGAATGAAGAAGGCATTGTTGTGAGAAACAAATCTAGACTGGTTTCTCAAGGGTACAGACAAGAAGAGGGAATTGGCTATGATGAAACCTTTGCACCTGTTGCAAGATTAGAAGCAATAAGACTGTTCCTTGCCTTTGCCTCATTCAAGAAGATGAAGGTGTTCCAAATGGATGTCGAAAGTGCCTTCTTGAATGGAGTTCTAAATGAGAAGGTATTTGTGTCTCAACCCCCTGGCTTTGAGCATCCAAAGTTTCCAGACCATGTATATAAACTGGACAAAGCCTTGTATGGACTTAAACAAGCTCCTAGAGCTTGGTATGACACCCTATCAAAATACCTCCTTGGCAAAGGATTCACTATGGGGCATATTGATAACACTTTGTTCATCAAGAAATATGGAGAAGACCTGCTGCTCATCCAATTTTATGTTGATGACATTATTTTTAGATCATCAAATGAAGACTTGTGCACAGAATTTGGGGAAATCACGAAGAATCAGTTTGAGATGAGCATGATTGGTGAGCTCACTTTTTTCTTAGGCCTTCAAGTCAGACAAATGAAGGAAGGAATCTTCATTAACCAAGTCAAGTATACAAGGGACATGATCAAAAAGTTTGATATGCAAAATGCCTCACCTTCCAGAACCCCTCTATCAACAACAAATAAACTCCATGCTGATCCTGATGGCCAAAGTGTTAATCAAACACTATATAGGAGTTATATTGGATCTCTTCAATATGTAACAGCCTCTAGACCTGACATCATGTTTAGTGTTTGCCTTTGTGCAAGATTTCAAGCCAATCCTAAGGAATCTCATCTCTCAGTTGTCAAGAGAATTTTGAGATATCTCAAAGGAACCCCTGATTATGGTCTGTGGTATCCCACTGAATCTCCATTTTCCTTAATTGGATTTACTGGTTCAGATTATGTTGGATGCAATTTGGATAGGAAATCCACAAGTGGTGGATGTCAGTTCATTGGATCAAGAATAATTTCTTGGTCAAGCAAAAAGCAAACCTCAGTAGCCACTTCAACAGCTGAGGCTGAGTATATTGCTGCTGGCCTTTGCTGTTCTCAAATCCTATATCTCAAGAGTCAACTCCAAGACTTTGGGATGGATCTTTCAAACATTCCCATTTTCTGTGATAATTCAAGCACCATTGTCATGACATAAAATCAAGTTCAACATTCCAAAACCAAACACATTGAAGTTAGTCACCACTTCATTAGAGACCATGTTGAAAAAGGGAACATCAACTTGGCTAAAGTGTGTACCGAAGACAATGTGTCTGATATCCTAACCAAAGCCATGGATGAGAAAACATTTGAGATGCTAAGGGCAATGCTGGGAATGATAAATCTACCAAAATAAAAGTTTTTCATTAATCAAATCAACATAACAAATGATTGATGTCAACAACTGTGTATTTGATAGCTAACCTTGCTTTTACGTAAAAAAACTTACAAATTCTTAAACCAAACTTGCTTTCCTCCAAACCTTCATTATTCAAACACAAAAGCAACCACACATCCTCAATACCAAAAGCTTCACAAACCTTCCTCCTTCTCACAGCTGACCCTCATGCAGGCTCTGACAGCTAAGAATTCTCATCCTAGACTGTTCCTTGGTTGATCCTGGAAATCCTCCTCTATATACTCATGCTCATTGTAGGCAACATCAGGAGCCTCATAAACACACTCCCTGATGTCTCCATACCTTTCAAGCCAAACTGGATGCCTCTTCATGAAAGGGTCAATTGTTGATGTTGAGAACTGTAGAGAAGGACACTCCCTCCTAGGCCACCATTCTTCAACAGCATTGTAAGGAGGAAAATCACTCAATGGAGAGACAAAGCTAAAGGTCCCTGAAGTATTTGCACTCTCCTGTGCAACAATAGCTTGATCTGATTGAGGACCTACATCTTCCTCCCCATCCATTGCTGGACTCAAGCATTTCAGAAACTGTGAGAATAGCCTCATATAAGCTTTTAATGGAGAACTTTGCACTCCTGCAAAATTGTCTCTAGTTCCCTCAAGAACTGCTTGACTCAACGAGAGTGAATCCTTTGTTACTGCAGTGTATTCTCTGACAGCTAAGAACTCAGGTTGACCAACAGGTGTGTCAATCTTAATCCTTTCTTGGTTGTCCAGCTTCACAAGCTCACCTAATGTGTAGACTCTCTCTACCCCAGCCCCAACATGTTGACTGCTTTCACCCTCATTCTCCTTTCCAAACAGATTAACCTTAGCTGTCTGACCAACCTGACCATCACACTCCATTTTTGCCTTAACTTTCTCCCTAGCTATCTCCTCTAATCTTGATGACGCCACGGCTTTTGGGGTCAGGAGCGGTTCAAGGATATCTGGCTAGGATATTTTTGGTGGTTTGATGTACCTAGATCACAACACAAACAAGCACCGTTAAGGTCAAAGTTGGATGTTACTCCAACTCAGGCCCTCGGGTGTGAGAGTAAGAATATTGAGTAATAAGGCTTTGAATACCTTTGGAGTGTGTGTGTTTAGGTTTAGAGAGTAATAGAGCTTACTCAATTGTATATGGAACTTACCTTGCCCAAGGGGGTAAAGGCCTTCTATTTATAGGCAATGAGACGGTGCTTAGTTGATGTAGGCAATGAGATCAGCCCTAGGGGGCACTTTGGTATTTGACCAGCTACACGTGTCCGCAGCTAATTGGTCCTGTCAGGGAGGGAACATTGACTGTCCAGGGGACATGGCTGAAAGTGACATGAGCCGTGTAGCCGGCTTAGTGCATTAAATGGAATAGTAGGCGCCGGACTGAGCCGCATTGAATGCGTTATGGGAGCCGGCAAGTGGCCTGTCAGAGCGTAAGCTAACTTGCTCGCAAGAAGGCTTGACATTAACCGGAAGATATGCCCGCGGTCAACGCGTGTGCCGCGGTCCAAAGATATATGACGCGAGCACGGTTGATGCGGGCATGACTCATGCGGGCACGGATCCAGCGAGCAGGGTCCCAATGGTCCTCGATGGGAACGATGCGAGGAGGGACGCGGTCTTGACCACAAGGGCCTATTTGTCCACGGTCTTCCCTCCAGCGGTCTAGGAACTGCTACGCCACCGGTTCCTTGGACTAGACCGAGCGCAGCCCTGGCCCAAAGAGATCCGGGCTCATCAATGGCCCCTAGCTCCAAGTGTGATTATTTATGGTCTGAGTGAGGAGCTACTAGAAGCTCGGTTTGCTCCAATGGTTCCTCGAGCGAGCACCAGTGTTAGCGCTTTTTGTTGTCTGTTGCTTGGCCCCATGGGACAAAGGGAACGCTCGGGAGGCACCAGTGAGTGACACGTGGTCCCTTGCATGGCGTGCCTCCCGGTTAACAGGTGGGCCCTCGAGCATGAAAAGACGGGTTAGTGGTACGTACAGGGGTACGTGTCGCTCATCCAAGGGGGGCAATAAATGCAAAGGGTATTTAATTTTTCGAATTTTCAAACGTTGGAGACGGTTCAGGGTCCGAGGTTGGATTTGTGGGCTAATTAATACGATTTAACGGGTTAACCCGTATAGGTAGGCCTTATAAATACCAAACCCTTAAACCTCAAACCCTTTTTACTGTTTCCAAACCTTCAGAGAGCCCTTGAGAGAGAAATTTCTTGCTGCGAACTCTGTGCTACTGTTTTCCGAATCCATCTCTCAATCTTTCTCTCGTAAGTAACGTTGGGTGTTTTCTTCTTCATCTCCTTCTGTTTTTCTTTTTTCTGTTTTCTGAATAATGACTACTCGAGAGTTTGGACCCCGCCGTCCCATAGAGTTAGGAGATGGGAGCACTCCAGATCTGTTTGCCGTTTGTAAACGGACAGGGGGGATATTTAGGAAGGTAGGCCATGGGTGGCTTAGGTTATCCCTCGAGTGCTTCCAATATTTCTGCGAAAAATCCCAATGGGGGCCTTTTGTCCCACCCCGGTTGTGGGAGGCCAAGGATAAAAGGGTAAAAAGGAACGGTGATGTTTTGGTGTTGGGGGATACCAGTAGGCTGAGAAATTTTGTAACGGGGGTTTTGTGCAGGTTTCCCCGCGAGAGAGGCTCGGCTCTGAACGCCGTTGAATTAGTGAGGAGAGCGATTCGCGTCCCCGAAGTAGTTTGTGACTGGGAAAAGTGTGAACTAATGGACTCTGATCAATCAAACAATTCGCGGGCACCGAGCGCGGGGACCCTGAGTGACCCTTTAGATGTTCTGCCCCTGAGTACCATCTTTCCCCCCGTTGTGCCCGCGGCCCCTAGGGTGGGGACAATTGAGTTGAGCAGCAGTGAGGAACTTGACCCCCTCAGTTTCGAGGTGACTGGAGCCGGTGAGGCTGAATCGGAGGTGGCCCCTGCCCGTGGTGACCCCACCGGTCTCTTTGGCTCCTCGAGCTCGGAGACCGAAGAGGATGACCGCGAGGAGGGGGATAGGAGGGCCTCGGGGACCTCTAAGAAGGCCGCTGAGACCACCAACATTGTGGATGCCTTCGAGAGCTCTGACTCCGAGGAGGAGGAGGAGGTTGTGGCCCCTGCCCGGAACAAAGGCAAGAGGCCAGCTAGGGATGTGAATCCTGGTCGCGGCCGTAGCAAGAAGGCCAAGGAGGTGGCCGCCATTGACTGGGAGGAGGAGATTTATGAGGTTTATAATGTGGACCGCAACGCTTACCGTGTCCGGACCCTTGGGCATGTTCATTTGAAGGACAAGGACAAGCCGCGGCCGAGACCATGCTGTATGTCCGCGGGGACACCGTGCTGCGTTTTTTATGGGGCCCAGCTTTGAGAATGGATTGAGGCCGCCTGGACCCTTTCTTTTACTTCTTCCCCGGAGTTCAATGCCCGCCCGCCTACGCACTCCGACTCCCAATGCCATCCGGCCATTGTCTCCTTCATAGCCGTGTGCGCATTCCCGGGTTATGAACCTACCCTTGCTGGGCTCTACGCTTACTATCAGAACCAGATTAGCCGTGGTATCCTGAGCTTGAAGGCTAGGAACTACTCTACCAGGACTTTCTCTCCTCCCTCAAACAAATTTGACCAATGGAATCAGAAAGATATTTTGGTTATTGAGTCAAGATTTGGATGGCCCTTTTCCAAACCTTCAAACCCTGTCCCGATGAAGGTGGCCGCTGGCAGTTATCCGGACCCGTCCTCAGCCGATGCTATGCGCACTGCCATAGAGAGGCATCTGGCCCTTTATTTGGATAGCGGGGAGGAGCCCGTATATGACGTGGGCGCCATAGTGGAAGATGAGCCCCTATTGATCTACTCGGGGGTGGCTCCTCGCAGGGAGGGCGCCCCACATGCCCCCAGAGTAGAGATAGAGCCTTTGCCCCGCGACCCTGATTGGCGGGTGCACGAACATTACCAGTTTGAGGCCGATTGTAAGACCTGTATGCTGGGCGCTGAGTGCGATCCTCCCGAAATAATCGGTCTCTGATTCCCTTATAAAAATTGTTGCCAATTTACTTTGCCTTTGATTTTTTGAACTGCTCTGCTAACCATTTTTCTTTCCCTCCAGAGTAGATCCGGAAGAGTATAATTTCTGATGGCCCCTTTAAGTGCTGCTCAGCTGAAGGCCAAGAACCAGAGGGCCAACAAGGAAGCTGCCCAGAAGAGGCAGAATGAGATGGGAGGGGTCCCCACAAGAGATAAGACTGTGCCTGTAGCGAGCAGGAGGACTGGGGAGGCTCTATCTGCTCCCAGAACTATTCTAACCACCGGGAATCTGCCTCCACCTCCCCGGGGTCCTCCTCCACCCAATGCTCTCCGGGCATCATCTCCCGGCCGTACTATTGCCTCCGGGCATAACCAGGAGCAGTCCAAGAAAAGGACTGACAGAGAGGCGGATCTGACGCATAGGGAGAGGTCCTCCAAGACCCAGAAAGTGGTGGATACTTCTTCTCGCAGCCCCCTTCGTCGCCACCGCTTCTACCATCGCTCCCTCCACCGCGGGGACAATGTGCTCGGTGGCCTACCCGATCTCCTCCCTGGCCACCCGCGAGGAGACCTGGGAGAAGAGGAAACAGGTGGGAACTGTGCCCGCCATTGAAGGGGTGGACCTGTATGCCCGCTCTTCCCACAATTCTGCTGTTGGGATCGGGCTTATCAATAGGCTCTTCGCCCCGGACTTCTATCATGCCGTGGCGGAGAAGGAGAACCCGTCAGCCTTGATGGGAGACATTGGGATTGCCCTTACTGAGGTTTGACTCTTCTCGTACCGTCCCTTTGACACTTTTAGCCTTCCTTGCTCTAACTATCCTCCTCGCAGTGGGCAATAAGGCTATGCGGCTCCGGAGACCCGCGATAGCCTCGTCCGCTGAGCTCGCCAATAACACCAAGGACATGGCGGGTAAACTCCGCGAGCCGGAGCCGGCCCAGAGAAGGTGGGGACTCGAGCTCCCTCCCGGATGCCAAGGAGAAAGAGTTCGCGACCAAGGAGTCCGATCTCGGCGGCTTCCGGTGAGCGGGTGACCGAAGCCGAGAAGAGCCTTGAAAAGGCAAAGGGTCAGCGGGATGAGCTCAAGGGCCACAAACTCCAGCTGGAGCAAAGAAATGCCGAGCTCATGGTTAAGCTGGATGCCACCCAAAAGCAAGTGGAGATCCTGGAGGCCAAGGCGGATGATCTCTCCGAGAAGTTGCCGCTCTCGACGCAGTTTGGCTTGGAGAAGGAGAGGATGCTGGCCGAAGCTCGTACGGAGGCCATCGAGGAGTATAAGAACTCCGAGGAGTTCAACGCGGAGTGCTCGGCCCAAGATGAGGCCTGTCCGGACACGATCCGGAACTTCGCGCCACGGTATGTTCTCCGTGCAGCTAGCTGCCGTGATCGGCTCACTGCCGTTACCGACGCGGAGTGCGTACCCGGGCATGCGCTAGTTCCTCTGTCCGAGGACGAGGTCAAGGGTCTGGATCTCTCCGCTGCGGCCTCTCTGCCTCCTGTGGCAGAAGTGACTGCCCTGGGCCTGATCGCCCAATTGGATGAGCTGCGATTCGGGGAGAACCCTTTATCATTGGGGGATGCCCTGGCTCAGGTTCTTCCAGAGGGGCCAGCCATAGGAGATCTGTTTCCCCAGCGGGCAGCTCCCGCTTCAGCCTCTGCCGAGCAACAAACTGCTCCTACTACCGAGGTGCCTCTGGGGACCAGCCTGCCTTCCCCAACTCCGGACTCAGAAGCGGGCACAGGGGGTGCGGCCACTGAGGAGCCAGAAGCGGGCACAGGTGGTGCGGCCACTGAGGAGCCCAAGGAGAATGCTCCATTAGTATAGGGTTTTTGCTTTTTTCTTTTTGTAATAGTTTAGGACTTTGTAAATATTTCCTCAACATTAATAGAAGAATTTTTCTCCACTTGGCTCCTTTACTATTTATCTTAATTGCTTGTCTCGTAGGCTATTTTGAGTAGTTTGGCAATTTTCGAGCACCTCAGTACTTGCATTCTTGCCTATTACTTTTTCCAGCGTTTTTGACTTGCAATTAACTTTATACTCTCCTTCTGCGGGCAGCAGCTTAGTAGGCCCTTTGCCCGCATTTTTTGAGTTTTCCTAACTCTTTATTCAAAACCCTTAGGTTTTTCGTGAGAGTCAGCCTTATTCTTCTATGATCGCGTTTGTTTAGCCTTGTGGCAAACTTTGAGGCCTTAACCTCGTTTGTCTGTTTGGCTTTGTTAAACTAGTTTGATCACTCTCATCCATTTACACTTATTCCCAGCCTTGCGAGCTGTGGTGTAAGTCAAAAGTAGCCAAGGCAAGCATACTTTCATAGGGCATGCAGAAGGTGGCCATGAGGCTATTGTCCGCGCAATGTAAAAGTAGGAGCATATTTTAGCATAGAGGCCCTTTAACCCTCGGCATCTGTATCCCCTTATTGGAGGTTCTCACTTATTTGACCCTTTATTCAAAACTCCCTAGGGTTTTTCGTGAGGGTCTCGTGGCGATCTGGTGAACGGGCTTATATGTAGGCCTTTGTCACATACAGCATGCGAGTAACGGCCCTAACGAGGTCCTTCGCGCAATTAGTGGGTCCGGACTTCGTGTCATTGTCCCCACTAGAATCTGTAGGCACGGGCATCATGGCCTTTGTACCTACGTTCATCTATATCCACTTATTTTTGGTGGTGTCACGCGAGCAGAGAGAGTATCCTCCCGCGATCATAGTACGGATCGTAATGGATCTTTGTACATATATAGGCATGCGGATCCTTAGATCTTTGCGCATCAATAAGTAGGAGCTCATATGTTGGCTCTGAACCCACCGGCATCCGCTCGCGGCATCCACCCTAGCTTTTGAGGTGGTGGGAATTGATTTTTGCATCAAAATATGATGATAACTTCCTTTGTATACACAGTCTATACTCCTTCCAAAAAATTACAAAGATTTAAAAGAAATATCTCTTAAGGTGGTCGCTATTCCAAGCGTGCTTAAGCTCTTCTCCCTCTTTTGGTCGCAATATGTAGGTGCTCTCTTTGACTATCTTTGTGACCTCATATGGACCTTCCCATTTCTGGGGACAAACTTTGTTGAAACCAGGTTGGGTCCCTTGACCTCTACGCTTCGAGTACCCGGCCTCCAACCGAAAAACACCTCTTATTTACTCTCTTGTCATGGTGCTTCTTCGCTTCGTTTGTAGTTCACCATTTTTTCATGTGCCCGCATTCTCTTCTCTTCGAGATCGTCCAGGTCACACCTTCGTTTGCCTCGTTTTGAGACTCGTCGAAGCATGTGACTCGTACGAGGGTAGGGCTACCTCAACCGGAGCCATTGCCTCTCGACTCCATACGTGAGCGAGAAAGGAGTTTCTCCCGTAGAATTTCTAATTGTGGTGCGGACAATCCATAATGCAACTGGAGCTCGTCCAACCAACGTCCTCCTCGTCCCTCCAAGTTTTTCTTTAGGGCGGCCGAACTAGCTTGTTCGCGGCCTCCGCCTTGCCATTTCCCCGAGGATAGGCAATCGCGGACTTACGGTGTTGCACCTTCATTCTCACGCATTCAGCAGTTGAATTTTGCGGAGAATTGGGTGCCATTATCTCGAAATTATTGCTCGGGGAACCCCAAATCGACAATAGATGTGGTCGTGGACAAAACTGATAGTGTTATCCTCGGAAATAGTGGCTAAGCCCTTTGCTTCCGTCCACTTGGTAAAATAATCCACGGCCACCACGGCGTACTTAATGCTTCCTCTAGCAGTTGGAAATGGTCCAATAAGATCTATCCCCCATGTATCAAACGGCCACGATGGTACAACCAAAGTCTCGCTTCCGTTGATGGTAGTCTAGGGATGTCCGCAAATCTCTCGGCACTTATCACATTTTCTAACATACTCCCGCGCATCCCTTCTCATCGTAGGCCAAAAGAAACCCTGGAATTTGATCTTGTCCGAGAGGGTGCGAGCACTGTGGTGCCCGCCACAAACTCCCTCATGGACCTCATAGAGTAAGTTAGTGACCATGTGAGTTTTGACGCATCTGAGCAAAGGTTTGGTGAATGATCGTCGAAAAAGTACTCCATCGAGGACGAGGTATTTCGCGGACACCGCTCTGATGGCTCTAGCCTTTACTGGGTCCCTCGGGAGGGTTTGCTTTTCAATGTAATCCTTCATTTCATCTACCCAAATTCCTTACTTGATCCTCCATATTGTTTATCCGAATCCGATCTATAGCAGTCTCTCCGTGAATTCAACTGCGCACCGTCTCCAATTCACCAATTTCTTGCTCTGCTATTCTTGAGAGGAGGTCACCTTCCACATTATCTTCTCTCATGACTTGGTTCAGCTCATAGTAAGTGAAATTTTTGATGAGGGTTTTTGCAAGGCCGCAGTACTGAGCTAGTACTGGGTTGATAGTATCATACTCCCCCCTAATTTGATTAACTATGAGCTGAGAGTCACTATTGATCTCAATATTCGAACTCCCAAGTCTCTTGCCAATTCCATGCCCGCTATAATCGCTTCATACTCGCCGATTGTTTGATGCCTCGAACTTGAATCTCAAGGCCCTCATAAATTTCTCCCGCAGGTGCGATCGTAAGTATGCCCGCTCCACCGATTAACTTGCTCGCGGAGCCGTCCACATATAAAGTCCATACCTCTTCGGACGCTCCCTTGGTTGAATAATTTCTGTGCTCGGGCTTTCGGGTCATCTTCCGATTCCCGCTCGCTTTCTTTTTCCGAGGTCGCTGTCCGCTAATTTAAATGATGATTCTACTACAAAATCAACTAAGGCTTGCGCTTTGATTGTCTTTCTCGGGGAGCAGGTGATCTGGAACTCAGTGAGCTCTATAGACCAAGCTAGCATTCTCCCCGAAGACTCTGGTTTGTGTAAAACCTTTCTAAGCGGAGCTTCGCAAGACAGCTTATAGGATGTGCGTAAAAGTAGGCTCTTAATTTTCGAGCGTATACAAGCAAGGCGTAAGCTAACTTTTCTATATTAAGGTAACGCCCTTCTACGGCGGACAAAGGCCTTACTTACATAATAAACCGGTTTTTGGGAGTTATTCTCCTCCCTTACAAGAACAAAGCAGCCTACCGCGCATCAAGAATCGGCTAGGATATAAAAGAGCTCTTCTCCGGCACCGGCCGCCGAGCAGAGGTGGCCGCCCGAGGTATGTCTTGACTTCTTCGAAAGCTTGATGGCACTCGTGCTCCATGCAAATTCATCGCCTCTCTTCCCTTTGAGAGTTTTGAAGAAGGGGAGGCATCTCTCTCGCCGACCGCGAGATGAAGCGGCCAAGTGCGGTGATGCGACC
This sequence comes from Adenophora triphylla var. japonica, assembly GCA_022495995.1. Classification (NCBI taxonomy): domain Eukaryota; kingdom Viridiplantae; phylum Streptophyta; class Magnoliopsida; order Asterales; family Campanulaceae; genus Adenophora; species Adenophora triphylla. Next base: position 111,107 of record JAFEMH010004981.1, on the reverse strand, counting down.
ATTGAAGTTTTTGTACATCCTTTACGCAGCAGAGGTTTCATGTCCAATAGGGCCTGGATTTTCTCTCGGATTAGCCTCTATCCCTCTTTGGTTGACCATGAATCCGAGGAACTTGCCCGCCTTGACCCCGAAAGCGCACTTAAGGGGTTTAGCTTCATGTTGTTATGGCGCAAGTTTTTGAAGGTTTCCTCCACATCGAGCTCGTGGGAGTTTTCCTTAGTTTTTATGACCATGTCAGTCGATGTAGGCCTCAAGATTTCTCGCCTAGTTGGTTTTTAAAGACCAGATTGACCATGCGCCGATATGTGGCTCGCATTTTTCACCCCAAAGTGGCATCATAGTGTAGCAAAGATGTCTTGCCCGCAAAGAATGAAAGCTACAGAGCGGACATCTTCAGAGCCATCTGGATCCGATGGTAGCCTGAGTATGCATCAATGAAGCTTAGAACTCGTGTCCGGCTATAGAATCCACCAACTGTCTATGCGAGGAAGAGGGAAGCAATCTTTGGGGCATGCCTTGTTGAGATCGGTGAAGTCAACGCACATCCTCCATTTACCATCGGATTTCTTAACCATGACCACATTGGCCACCATTTGGGGTAGGAGATCTCCTTTATTATCCCCGCCTTTAGCAGCTTTTTCTACCTCTTCCTTGATCGCGATCTCCTTCTCCGGGGGAGAAGTACCTTGATTTCGATGGATGTTTTTGAAGGATGGGTCATCGTTGATTTTATGGAGGATCACGTCCTCGCCGATGCCTTGCATATCCTCCACCCTCCAAGCGAATACATCACAATTTGCTCTAAGGAACTCGATGAGTATCCTTCTCTCCTCGCAGTTGAATTTCTAGCCCAACCTTAACCGTTTGCTCAGTGGAAGTGGGGATTGATTACCACCTCCTCGAGCTCGTCGTTAGGTTGAAGGTCGCCGATTTCACGATTGTGCAAGGAGTCGATGACAATAGTCGGGGGTTGACTCGAGCTTCGGCCGTTGTTGCCATAGAATATATGATATCACTGGCCAATTTCCCTCTATTCCTCGATCAATATAACCTCCTCAACAGGGCCTAATCGTTTCGATTTTCTCGCTCATCTTGAGCTCCACCTCGTGGAATGGAAAGAAAGCGTGCCAATCGGTACGGGTGGCGGCGAGAGTGCAAGAGTTTTCCCTTTTTTGACTTGTCCTCGCCTTTTCCCTCTATTATTTTGTCCTCGCCTCTATCTGCGCGCGTGAGGTCCGGCCTTTCTGTTCTTTCCTTTTTCCTCCAAAGGCTCGGAGGAATCTCCCGGCCGGTTCTTGATGGTAGCAACCCCGCCCGGGGTGTTAAATTTCACCCTTTGGTGGGGGACGGACGCAACTATTCCCAATTCGGCCTCGAGCAGCTACGCCGAGAATGGCATTGTATTGGGAAGGAAGATCGACCACCATGAAAGTTATCTTGGCCGTTTTCTCGCATGGGTTTTTCCCCAATAGTTACGTCAAACACAATCGTCCCCTTTACCCTTACAAAGTGGTTAGTGAAGCCTTCGAGCATGCCCGCATATGGAGTAAGATGTGCTTCGCTCATTCTCATTCCAACCAAAGTATGGTAGTAGAGTATGTCGCGGGCAGCTCCAAAGTATCTATCAACACTGCTATGTTTGCCCGGTTGATTCTCATTCTCGAGGGTAAGAGGCCGAGTGGAATGGAAAAGGGTGGAGGCAAGTTCACTCCTTTTGAACCCAATTTCTTGCTCTTCCTCCTGAGCCATGACGGGGATGGAAAAACCTTCTCTAATGTCCGAATTTGGAGGGACAATGCTTATTAGAGGGAGATTCCTCCCCAATGAAGTTAATGTCATAGTCCCCAAATCGTCATCATAATTATCTCTTTCATTTCTCTCTCGGTCCCCGCGTGTGTCTTGCCCGCCGCCGATCATTGTTATTGGGGGCGATTGTTTCCCTTAACCCACTTGGTTAGCTCCCCGTTATTGATTTTCTCTCGGATTACTCGCTTCACTGAAACAGCCCTCAGCCCGTGCTCCGTGGTCGTTGTGGATACTCACGTAACTTAAGTCTACTCCTCTCATTTGGCTTTCGAAGCATGGGGGGAGGAGTAGGAAAGTCTCGAGGCTCTCATGATCACCACCCTTGGGTCGGTGAGCTCTGTGTAAATCAAGCTTTCGGCCATAGCCTTTTTGAGCTTTTCTCGATCCCCGCCTCGTTTTTGCCCCGATTATTGGTGTGAGCAGTGCTCGGGGTGGTCTCCTGGACTTGGCTTATCCTTTCTTTCGCGTAAGCTCGGGGAGCGGGCACACTAGGCTCTTCTACGGAGGTAATGGCCGAGGCCCTTTCATACATTTCCTCCATCGATTTAGGTTTGCCGGAGGCAAAATTCATTTTGAGGAAGGAGGAACCGAGGCCGCCCTCAAAACATAGTCCGATATCTCCTTCTGTCCAGTCCACAATCTCCTCGCTCACCTTCCCGAACCGGGATATATAATCTTTTGTAGGCTCGTTTGGTGCCTCGCTTGACACGGACAAGATCTGTCTTTGGTCTAGCGGGCACACTCAAGCTCCGGCAAAGGCATTGAGGAAGAGAACTCGAACCGGTTGAATGATCGGATACACCGGGGCTTGAGGGCTAGCATCCAAGATAGGGCCTCGCCCGTGAAGGTCGCAGCCAAAGCTTTGCACATCACCGACTCGTCCGCGGAGAATAAAGCCATCTCGGCTCCTCAAATCTTCCCATATGACTCTTGGCATTTTTGGATCCGTCATAGGTGTCCATCTCGGGGGGGTTTGCGCTCTTCGGATCGGTGCCCGCGCAATTTTATCGCCGAAGGCGTCCATGGTGCGGCCACACTTCGGGCAGCCTTCGATGGGTCTCCCACATCTTCTCGCATAAATTCCACAAACTCGTGGTTCTCGATCATCAACCTTCGCTTTAGCTCGTGGAGTCACGGCCTTCTCCTTGGCCGGACCCAAGGGTCTGGCTTTGGACCTCGCACGGCGGTTTGACTGTGCCTCTTCCCCCATCTCCTCGCTATCCTCTACATGCACCACGCTCCGCTTGGCCGGCTGTCCGCGTTCAAGGGCTGGTTCAACCCGGTTTGCCCCTACAGCTTGACTAGCAAGCGAGTTAGCGGGAGCTCGTTGGGAGAATCTTTGCGACCCTTGAGGGAACTGTAGCCCTCCATTGGCCTCTATTTCAAACATTTCCATCTCCGCGTCGTTGATGGCCGCGGCCTCCGCGACCGCTGACTTGGAGGCCAGGATTTCCTTCCTTCTCGTGATTTGCCTGGGGAAAGTGGGGTGGTTAGAGTGGTGTTTTTTATGTGAGCTTGGGGAGTTTTTGGGCTATTGTTTAGTAGGGCCTCGGGCTTTCTCCGCTCGGGCTTCCTGCTAACCTGTAGAACTCGTTGAGCCGGGATTTTGGGGCTGAGAATGGGCCCCCATTCTGTTGAAAACAGAGTTGGTTTGCCTTTCCCTATTGGTGGTGGAGGGTGCGGCTTGGTTCTCATCCTCTAGGGTCAAATGACCAGCATTTCTCAGAATTTGAGACATGTCTTAAAAAGACGAAAATGACTGAAAAGAAGTGTCTTTTGAAGCCGCTTGTTTAGACTACAAGGTTCCGAAAACAAAAGTTTTAAACGGGAAAAACTAGTGAAAGTCGGCTTCCCGGCAATGGAACCACTGATGACGCCACGGCTTTTGGGGTCAGGAGCGGTTCAAGGATATCTGGCTAGGATATTTTTGGTGGTTTGATGTACCTAGATCACAACACAAACAAGCACCGTTAAGGTCAAAGTTGGATGTTACTCCAACTCAGGCCCTCGGGTGTGAGAGTAAGAATACTGAGTAATAAGGCTTTGAATACCTTCGGAGTGTGTGTGTGTGTGTGTTTAGGTTTAGAGAGTAATAGAGCTTACTCAATTGTATATGGAACTTACCTTGCCCAAGGGGGGTAAAGGCCTTCTATTTATAGGCAATGAGACGGTGCTTAGTTGATGTAGGCACGAGATCGCCCCTAGGGGGCACTTTGGTATTTGACCAGCCTACACGTGTCCGCAGCCTAATTGGTCCCGTCGTGAGGGAACATTGATCGTCTGTGGGACATGGCCGAAAGTGACATGAGCCGTGTAGCCGGCTTAGTGCATTAAATGGAATAGTAGGCGCTGGACTCGAGCCGCATTGAATGCGTTATGGGGAGCCGGCAAGTGGCCCGTCGAGCTGCAAGCTAACTTGCTCGCAAGGCTTGACATTATCCGGAAGCAGATATGCCCGCGGTCAACGTTGTGCCCGCGGTCAAAGATATATGACGCGAGCACGGTTGATGCGGCATGACTCATGCGGGCACGGATCCAATGAGCGGTGGTCCCAATGGTCCTCGATGGGAACGATGCGAGGAGGGACGCGGTCTTGACCACAAGGGCCTATTTGTCCGCGGTCTTCCCTCCAGCGGTCTAGGAACTGCTACGTCACTGGTTCCTTGGACTAGACCGAGCGCAGGCCCGGTCCAGTAGATCCGGGCTCATCAAATCTATTCTTCTCACTCTCTATCAATGATATGTTCTCTTCCTCCCAATATTTTCTTCTTATCTCTCTCTCTCAACTCTACTTCCTTCCTTGGATATCACTCTGTAGTTGATCCACCTCCTGCACTAGACCATTATCAGTTTGAATCAGATAAGACAAAAACTCTCTCTCAAACCTCTCTTCCTTGGTTTCTTCCAACCTTGGACTCCTGAAAACTAATTTCTTTGCAGTCTTAGCCATTTTGCTAGGACTAAACATAGAAACCAACCTTCCCATTTGTTATATGAATGAAATGAACTTGATAAAACTTATCATCTGATTCATTTCCTTTTATAGACAAGTTTAGTTTTCAGTCAATATAGATGTGATGATCATTCAAAATAGACTTGGCTGCCCATCAAGTCTGACAGCTATGATTTTGATCTCTTGCCATTCGAGGTTATTGGAACTTGCCACTAACATAAGAACATTTACTTCTCTGATAATATCCTCTGAAAATTCGCCCCTGTGTACGGAATTAACTCCCATGTTCTATGGGAAGTTATTGTAAAAAGGGTAGTGGGGGACAAAAACTACTGTTCATGAACAGTTACAGCTTTAAATGCAGGTTTTTTTAACCGTTGTCTAACCCACGACTTAGCCGTCTAAACCAAACTAATTCCCTTCCTCATTACCCTCTAATCTTTCGAAGCTAATCCATCTTCTACAATCATTCCTTACCCTCCAAAATATCTTCTCTAAACCTCTCTGTTTTCAAAACCCTAAATCTCTGTTTAAACAGCAATCGCATATACTGAAGTTCATGGTTATTTTATCAAGCCTGAGTTTTATGACCATGAAGTTGGAGCCCTCATCAAAATCCTGCTTGAATCCAACCATCTATGCAAAATGATGGAAGCACAACCTCCCATTTATGAAAATTTGTGTAGAGAAATCTATATGACTGGAGAGAGACTAGTAAGTGGAGCCATTCGAGCCAACATTGAGGGGACTGAGATTCATGTGTCTCCTAAAGTTGTGTCAGAAATCTACTGAATCCCAATGAAAGATGGATGTCTCAGTAACATTTGGGATAGAAAAGACAATAGATTGGAGATGTTCTACAAAGTGTTCGTTGATCAACCCAACTGCAACTATCAACTGATGCAGGACAAGCAAATTAAAAATGGATCTCTTGACCTATTCAAATCAACCATGATGGATGTTATCATCAAGGGCTTTGATGGAAAGCAATCATCTTTTGATCAAATAAATCCAAATGAATGGAAGCAAGCCCTCAGTCTGATAGCTAAGGACACAAACTAGTGTGTAGCCCTTTTACACAACTACCAACAGGCCACATCCACTTTACCTTGGAAATTCAAAAAGCAAACCCCTAGAATGAACAATCTAGCTCACCTCCTCTCTCTGTAGCCCAAGAAATTCTCAACCTGAATACCTCTAAACACAGCTCAAATGAGCCAAGTGTTGAAAATGAGAGGGGGAACACATCTGAATCTAAGGGAGATGACCTTCAGTTAAGGGGGAACAGTAGTCACTTATCCCCTAACTTGACAGCTAAGGCCTCCTTATCCCAATCCTCACCTATTTCCAGCCCCTCTCAATCACCATCCATTCCTAATCATATCCTCAAAGCTGCTGAAGGATTGACCCTTGAAGGATTCCCTGGAATACTTCCCACTGTCATCAACTATTTGAGACAAGTGTTGACTGAAGATGAAATGTTGATAGCTCTAGATGTGATCAAAACTAGAGATAGGGCCAAGAAGTCAAGCATGCCTGCCAGTGAAGCCTCATCTAAGCCTGTTGAAAATATTGAACCTCAATTGCCAACTTAACCTACCCCTGATAGTGAAATTCTTCCAGCCTATGAACCCTGGATTCTTGATTGTGAAATTGACTTCTCATTTCAATCAGTCATGGCTGCCCACAAAAGATTCAAGGGAATCACTCATTTCCCTGAAATTGCCAATCCAAACATCATTGAAAACCCTTGGCTGTTGACCAAAAATGCCATCATCATTCATGCCAGAAACAGAAGTGGCCTCATCATGTTTAGGTATGAAGAATGGAAGAAGTACAAATTAGCTCTCTTCTCATCCTTCTTCCATACAGCTCCTAGATTACCTAGCTTCATGGATATGTCAACAATAATTGATTGGGAAGTCATGTTTTCCCAACTTTTGTCAAACAACTTGAATGAGTGCATCTACATGCCCTCATCTCTTGTTTATGCTCTGTGTGTGGACTTGACCAAGGAGATATATTGGAGGATTTGTAGCACCAAGGCCAAAATCATGGCTGTCATTGCCAAGCCTAATCTGACAGCCATGTTTCCTTCAACCATCTCAGAACCACCTCCCATCATTCCCCCCAAACACCATATCTCTTCAGCTAAACCTTCCATCCAATTTTAACCCCTCAGCATATGTGCCTCCCTACCATGTGACTATCACTGATATGCAAAAATTTACAAGAACCATGATCACAAAGATGAGACACATAATGGAAGCCACAGTTGGTTCTAAACCAGAAAAGAAAACCTCCAAAGGAAAGCCCAATGACTCTGATGAGGAAGCTGTTAACCTGGGAAAAAGAGCTTCTGGTTCTGCTGCAAATGTTATAGTATCCAGTGATGATGAGGATGATGAACCAGTGAAGCAAGTGCCTCAATCAACAACCTCAACTGTTCACCTTGTCACTACAGAAATTCCTCACCATCCAGCTCAACCAACCCTTTCTATGCAGTCAAACCCCTTTTTCTCTAACCTATTTTCAGGAACTAAAGGTCAAGTTGCTAGAGGAAAAAGTGCTCCCAAATGGGGTCCCTTATGGCTGAGGGATGATCAAGAACCACTGTCCAAAGCTGTGCTCAAATCAAGACAAGATCATACCTTCACCTATGATGATGAGATGAGCTGGGAGTGGAACAATGAGATGTACTTCAGAGGTGTAGAACAAAAGATGAGGAAGGAACTGCTATCTGCAAGAGATCAAATCCCTGCAGCAAGAAAAGAAAGAGAAGAATTTTCAGACTAGAAACATTTTGGCTAAGTCTTTTATTTTCTCCCTTTTTACCCCTGTCTTAAACATGTTTTATTTTGGATAATATTTTTGGATTATGTTCTTATGATTGAATCAAGAAGATTGATCTTCTCTTCATTGGTATATTCAAATCATAAGCTATCTTGCAGGTCATATCTTCATAAGATATATTACTTTGCCAAAAAGGGGGAAATTGTTAGGACCTAACTATGTAGATACATAGTTATATATGGTTTTGACAAAGAAACATATCCAATGTTATCTGACAGCCAAGATACTCTCAATAGACATTGGATAGCCAAGACTTGACCGGCTCTTATCAATCAACCTTACAGCAATGATCAACAAAGACCAATTAATAAATCAAATGTATTTCATTACAAAAGAGATCATTACATATCATCTACCTCAATCCTTGACTCCTACTCATCTAGATCAACTAGTTAAACTTGACAGCTAAGAATCTCAACAACAGAGGTCTCATCCCTCTGACAGCTATGATCTTCAAAACCAACAGCAATGTTTTATCTCTGTGATGACCAAGATGTGCTTCACTTAAAAACTCTCAACAAACATTGCCATGTCAGTTCCATGAAGATCCTCTGCTCAAAGGTTGCAAATTTCAGCCTGTTCTCATCCAGTCAACAAGGCCCTAAATGCAAACACTATTTCACCCACATTCATTTACTGCCTTGTCCCCTCCAACGGCTATATTCTTGCTTATAAAAGGAAGCCTCCTTGACTGAAACCACTGCCCTTGAACCCACAACTTTTGCAACCTTTCTCACACCCTTTCAAACATGTAAATCTGTAAACAAACATCAAACAACTTCAGACACTTGAGACTGCACTTCAAGTGTATAAACAAATCTTGTAAACCACTTAAGGCTGTACTTTAAGTGTGTATTTTGTATTTGCTTCGTAACAAGCAAATCCCTAATTGATTGTACTAATTAGGAAGAGGAAGTTCAAGGGACTTGCCTAATCAATCTTGTAACTCTTAAAGGAAACTAGAGTATAGTGGGTTGAGCTCACTTGTTAAGATTGACAGTGAGAGTGGAGTGAACTCTGAACCACTTTAAACCCTTGTGTCATTTGGTATTATCACACACAAACACACACACACACACTCTCACACACTCACTAATCACTTTGTCTTTACATTATTTCACACTATTTATTCCGCTGCACATTACACTCTTGCTATTTAATCAGTTAATATCTGACAGCTAAGAATTCACCTTAGCTGCCAAAGCTTAACTGTCTGATCATCTATTTGTTGATTAAGCAAACAGGACCTTTCAATAAGTAACTACCCTAACCCATTAAAAATAGTTTTTTTTTTAAACCAGTGTACTAGATATGCCTGAATATACTGACTTGGAGAGCTACTGCATAAGATCTGCATTTTGCAGGAGTCATGGATGCAATAATGTTCACACTTTTTTTAGAACAAAGACGATCTTTAATGATTTAAATCGTTCCCACAATCTGTTCAATAGTAAATATTTTAATTCCAATCGATAATTGTTCTCTCTTTCTTTTCTTACATGCATGGAAATTAAAACATAGGCTCTTTTCTATATTTTTGTTATCATTCTTTCTTTTCTTAGCATTAACATGGATTTGGAGTTTGAACTGGTGCAGCCGATTGTAAAACTGTCAGACTGCATTAATTGTCCAAATTTAATCTTTAATGAACGATGAAACGACTTAGAATATATTTGTTGTTGCTCAACAAGCACTACCAGAAAAAGGTCATTTAGCGACGGAAATTTTCGCCGCTAAAATTAAATTTCCGTCGCTAAAATAAATCACCGACGGAAAAATTTCGTCGGTGGTCCGCCGCTACCAGCTCGTCGCAGTGCTCCGACGGGTCAATTTCCGCCGCTATTTTTTTCTTTTACCGACGGAATTTAATTCCGCCGGTGAATTAATGGTTTCAGCGACGGAAAATTCCGCCGCTATATTAATTTAATTTAATTAAATTTTCATTTCAGCGGCGGAAATTTCCGTCGCTGTAATAAAAATTAATTTAATTAAATTAATTTCAGCGTCGAAAATTTCCGTCGCTGTAATAAAATTTAAATTAAAATTAAATTATTTCAGCGGCGGAAATTACCGCCGCTGAAATTATTTAATTTTAATTTAAATTTTATTACAGCGACGGAAATTTCCGCCGCTGAAATCAAAAATTAAATAAAAATTAAATGATTATAGCGGCGGAAATTCCGTCGCTGAAATTAATTTATTTAATTAATTTTTATTTCAAAGCATTAATTTATTGACGAAAATTCCGTCGCCGATTCCGAAATAAATTTAAAAAAATAATTTAAAATATCAATAAACCAAAATTTTTTGTACACGATATAACATTTCAATTTATAAAACTAAAACTATAAAAACTAAAATTCAAATATCGGCGTACCAAATAAAAACTAAATACCACCGTACCAATTCGGGAGGGGGAGAGGGGGGAGAGGGGGGGGAGAGGGGTGGAGCGGGGGGAGAGGCGGGGAGGGGCTCCCGCGGGTACCAAATGTCTCAAATGTTTACAAACAAGTATAAATTAATACAAAAATGTCTAAAAAAATCCGCAATCAACCTGGGGGACGCTGGAAATTACCCCGGGAGTCTGGCCGAGATGAGCCATCAACAGCGCCAATTGTCTTTGAGTCTCGCATGTTGTCTTTGAATCTCGCATAACGTCGATCGTTCTCCTCCCCGCATCCGCGTCTCGAACCGCCAAAGCATCCGCAAGCTTTGCCCGCTCGCGTTTCTCCTCCTCCAACGCAGCCTCCAGAGTGTCGACCCTCGGATCATGAAACGTGGGCTGGGCTACATTTCGCCGACGGCCGGCCGACGTCGACGGGCATTGCCGCCCGTAATCCCCCATCCCTAACACTCGGGCTCCTCTCCTTGGATGTCCCTGAGAGGTGACCTCGTGCCAAACATCGGGCACGAAGGGGACGGGCTCGCCGGGAGGCGTTCCTTCGGGAACAACGGCGGCTTGATATGCAGCCTGAAAAATAAAACAAACAATTATAATCATATACACAATGTAAGGTACATAAATAAATTTACATATTCAAAATCAAGTCATTTAATGATAGTTTACTTACAAAGGCATTAGCAGATCGATCGTCAACCCATTGCGGAGGTTGATCGGGCGCTGTAGAATTCCGAATATGGGTGCTAGCGTAAACATCCACAAAACTGATATTCGGACCATACTCCCTTTCCTATAAATAAAATAAGCGAGATTATTACTTTGAAATTGTATATATAAATGCAACATTTAAACTGATTTAAAAGCATGCATACACTACATTTACACTAAAACTATGGATTTCATAGCATCAACATTGGCTCCCAGCTAACATACGTACATAAACCTATTTAAAAGCATCCATACACTACTACATTTAAATTAACATACATACCATGCGGTCGTGATGCTCGGCGATCGTGAGCGTCCCCCCGGTATGCAACGCCGCCGACCCCGAGGAGCCTGCTCTATTGGCCTTGGCCTGTTCGGATATAGCCTTCGCCGCATCCGACCCCCAATATTCGCAAAATTGACCAAACACCTCATCGGTCATAAAAGTAGGACACAAGGGCTGTTCTCCCGCCGCGAGCCGAGTAGTATAATAATTTTTCTTCGTGGTACCTATAAAAAATATGAATATCTCGTAAACATATAATGATGACATTATAAAATTAAAAGAGTATAATCATTGTTAATTAAACTAATTAAGGATAGATAAATATGTTACAAATAAAATCCGTAAATAGCTTGTGAGCCTGCTGATCGAAAACATATCTAGCCGTCGCCTCGCTGATCTCTGGCGCCCAATAATATTTAGCCTACAACATATAATGATAACATTACAAAACTAAAAGAGTATAATCATTATTAATTATAACATTTTAATAACAAACTAACATTTAAGTTTTAAATAAAAACCATTAACACATTACCTTAAACTCATCCCACGCATCGTCCTTTCCGCTCTCGTGGCAATTTTTTCCAGTTGGGCCAAAACTCGGTCATTTTCGAGACCGCCGCATTGCCCGATCTTAGTCCCCTGGGTGGGGTATCCACCTACAAACCTCGCCAAGTATATTTATACAATAACATTTTAACTTAAATAATGAATTATATATAAAGCAAAAAGGAACCAACTTATATCAAATTAATGAAGAGTTACTTACATCGGTCATAAAGTGATGATATCCTCGACAAATATTCTCCCCTCGTAATCGACAGTAGTCCGAGTACCGGCCCCAGAGGTGGAGCTAGTACTACTGCGTGAAGGGTCGACATCATCGCTACCGGATCGGGACGGTTGCGTCCCAGTAATCAATGTGTAAATAGGCTTAGTCTTCTTACCCTTGCCCTTTCTACTAGAACTCATATCTGTATTACAGTAAAAATATTAAAATATACAACTTTAACAATAGGAAACAATATATTCACAATACATCTAAAACTTTAAAGTTCTAATAATCTAAAGCATTCACAATACATATAAAACTTTAAACTATTAATAATATAAAGCATTCACAATACATATAAAACTTTAAAGTTCTAATAATCTAAAGCATTCACAATATATATAAAACGACGGATATTAAAAATAATCTAAAGCATTCACAATATATATAAAACGACGGATATTAATATATTTGTTTTATTAGTTTAATATATTTGTTGGGTTATCAAAATTGTTATTATTCTTCCTAATTCTTTCATGTTTCGAAAGACATTAATAATATAGTTGCATGATTTATGTTTACTATGTGTGAATACTAGCATGAATCAATTTCATGATTATCCACCTTTAGGTAGTTAAATCTTGTTAAAGTGAGTAGGGTTAAGGCATGATATATGATTCATATTATTGGAAAAAATGTATCAAAAGTACCTCATTTTAAAGCTCAAATTACCTAAATTCAGTCAAACTATCTTCGTGTGCGATATCATTATAAATTTGAACAAAAAACCTAGTTAATATCCCCAAGCAAAATTACAACCTCACAACTTCCTAACTTTTCCATAGAAAATATAATTGAAGTAAGCATCCTTCAAAGGAATGATAGTCATGCTAGGCAAATTCAATGGTAGGGATTCAAAGCATGCAAATTCCAAAATGTTTAGAAGCAACACAAATTAAGATAAAAATAACGCATATGGACACAAAGAAAGAAATCTATAATTTTACCTGTTCACCATGTTGCAATGTTACTTACTATAACCTTAAGTAATAGAAAAAAGTAACAATCCAAGGGCATATCATGACACAAAAGCTAATCAAATGAATCATTTAGTCAAAGTAACATCAAAGCAAGAACATTTAAGGGGAAGAAAAAATACAACCAATAAGCTTCAAAAATGTCAAAAATAATTATGTGTACACCAATAACAGAAACTTATAAATTCATAAAGATCTTAACCCTAGTCCAGATAAAATCCAGATGAACTGTCAAACTTTCAAAGGCCAGCACATTTAGTACAAATTAAAAAAAAAAAAGATAATTTATACAGAAATCATTAATCGTAGGTCACAAAAGGAAACATTACCAAACCAAGTAGGGAGAGGCGGACTGAAGGAGACGGCGTGAGAGCTCGAGACGGACGGTGGAGAGGTGGAGAGGTGGACGGACGGAGACGGCGGCAGCAGCTCGAACGGAGACGGTGGAGAGGTGGACGGACAGCGGCGAGAGAGCTTTTTCTTCTTCTTCTTCTTCAGGTCGCAGAGAGAGCGGGAAGAGAGAGAAAGCGGGAAGAGAGAGAGAGAGAGGGAAATGTGGCGTAATTGATATCTGAGGGATAAAATGAGTATTTATAATTTCCCCCAGCGACGGAATATTTCGCCGCTAAATATTAATTATAGAGGCGGAAATTAAATTCCGACGCTATAATTAATATTTAGCGGCGGAATATTCCGTCGCTGTAAAACCGACGCTAAACTATACGTACGCTCACCTGGATCGATGACATGGCACTCTCACCGACGGAAATTTCCGCCGCTGATTTTAAATTCAGCGACGGAAATTTCCGCCGCTATTATTAATAAATATAATTGTTTTCATTATATTTTTGAAAAAATAAATAAATCATTAATATTTATTAATTTTAATTTAATAAATATCATTATTTTTATTTATATAAAAATAAATAAATCATAAATATTTATTATATTTTTGAAAAAATAAATAAATCATAAATATTAATTAATTTTAATTTTATAATGCCATTATTTTTATTTATATAAAATATGAAAGTTATTTTAAATTACTCTCAAAAAAATAAATATGAGTCATTATATTTTTGAAAAAATAAATAAATCATTAATATTTATTAATTTTAATTTAATAAATATCATTATTTTTATTTATATAAAAATAAATAAATCATAAATATTTATGATATTTTTGAAAAAATAAATAAATCATAAATATTAATTAATTTTAATTTTATAATGCCATTATTTTTATCTATATCCTATACCCTATACCCTATACACTATACAATACTTATACATACCTATACTATACTATACCACTATACCCTATACCCTATATATACATACTCACTATACTCCTATACATACTTATACCCTATACCATATACCCTATACCCTATACCCTATACCCTATACCTATACCTATACCTATACCCTATACCCTATACCCTATACCCTATATACCCTATACCACTATCTTATATACCCTATACCCTATATACCCTATACCCTATACACTATACCCTATACCCTATACCACTATACCCTATACTATACCCTATACTTATACCCTATACCCTATACCCTATACCCTATACACTATATGGGGTTAGGGTTTAGTGGTTTAGGTTTGTGTGGTTTAGGGTTGTGGTTTAGGGTTTGTGGTTTAGGGTTAGGGTTGGGGGTTAGGTTAGGAGTTGTGGGTTAGGGTTTAGGGTTTCAGGGTTTGGGGTTTCAGGGTTTCAGGGTTTAGGGTTTAGGGGTTTCAGTGGATGGGGTGTCAGGGGATATAAGAATTGCAAGGGTTCTTGTAGCTATTCCCAAATTGGTAAATTGCATACAATTTTAAATTTTTTATCCAAAATAAAACAAAAACAAGATTAGTCCAAAACAAGGAACTAACCAACTATTAGACAACACTGGAGATTATTGTCTCATAAGTCATAACTAAGATATCCGAGGAAAACAAAGACCCACATCATTACCGCTGAGCACACCGCACTCTCTGGCCCCCACCACCGCGCATGTCATCATCTACATCGTAGCTTCAATGTTGACATCGTGAAGGGTTGTCTCCTCGCACTCATCATCAAGCTCCATATCCGTCATCCGCGATGAAGGCTTAGGAGGCAAAGCACACCCTCTAGGGCCTTGTATTGTTCGGAAGTCAAGGAATCTGGGAAGTCGAACCCGCATTCGGACCCAGAACGGGAAGGGAGAGAATTGAAATGTGGAATTACCCGAAATTAAAGATGAAATAGCACTGTGGTAAGAGCGGCTCGATATTTGTTTTTTTCAAATTCAATTGGAGAGAGAGAGAGAGAGAGAGAGAGAGAGGATGGGAGAGAGGGATTTAGAGGTGTACGATTAATTTGGTTTGAAAGTTTGAATTGGATTATCCGCTTGTTGTTCGTTCGGAAATTTTGAAATTTTAAATGAGCGCCAACTTGGCGCGCCGTTTATTGTGAAATTAATCCATCCGATCCGGTCCGTTTTTTGTAGATCTGAAATTGAAAAGGAGAGATTTTGCATTTGACTCCCTTGGAATTTAGGTAAACGATATTTAGCCCCTAACAAATATATGTCATCACCCTTTCGCTTGAACTTTGGGTGCTCTTTCTGTTGTAGTACAAAGACTATGTCTCCAGTAAGAGTGTCAGGAGCTTCATCGGCTTCTCCTGGGAATGTAATTTTCTGTCCATTTTGCATACCCTTCTCCACAACCACTTCCAAGACCTTCTTCTCCTGTACAACCTTTTCGCCCTTGCATTGTGGGCAGCGGTCCTTGTCATTGATAGGATATATGGTATAGGGTATAGGGTATAGGGTATAGTGTATAGGGTATAGTGTATAGTGTATAGGGTATAGGGTATAGGGTATAGGGTATAGGGTATAGGGTATAGGGTATAGGATATAGGGTATAGGGTATAGGGTATAGGGTATAGGGGTATAGGGTATAGGGTATAGGGTATAGGGTATAGGGGTATAGGGTATAGGGGTATAGGGGTATAGGGTATAGGGTATAGGGGTATAAGGTATAGGGTATAGGGTATAGGGTATAGGGTGTAGGGTATAGTGTATAGTATATAGGGTATTAGGTTTAGGGTTTATAATTTATTTATTTTTTCAAAAATAATATTTATTGACTCATATTTATTTTTTTGAGAGTAATTTAAAATAACTTTCATATTTTATATAAATAAAAATAATGGCATTATAAAATTAAAATTAATAAATATTTATGATTTATTTATTTTTTCAAAAATATCATAAATATTTATGATATTTTAATGTTTTTTAGTTTGTTATTTTGTTAATTAGTTCTAAAAATAAACAAAAATTACATTTTATTATCAGTAACGGAATATTTCCGTCGCTGATAAATAAAAAAATATTAAATTATCAGCGGCGGAAATATTCCGTCGGTGTTTAATAAAAAAAAAACATTTAATTTCACCGTCGGAAATATTCCGTCGGTGTAATATTTCAAAAAGAAAAATAAAAAATATTTTAATTTCACCGTCGGAATATTTCCGACGCTGATAAATAAAAAAATAAAAAAATGATATATTTTCACCGGCGGAATAATTCCGTCGCTGATAAAGATTTAGCGGCGGAATATTCCGTCGGTAAATCAACCGCCAAATTAGCGGCGGAAATAAACGAATATTCGAGGAATATTCGTTTTTGCGGCGGAATTTAGCGGCGGAATTAAATTCCGTCGCTAAATTTGACGCCAAAATAATTCCGACGCTAAAGTCTATATTCCGCCGCTATTTAGCGACGGAATATGTCCGTCGCTGTTAATTCCGTCGCTAAATGACCTTTTTCTGGTAGTGAAGGTAGGTAGTACTTTGTACTGAAGAAAAGACTTTGACAAAAAGTTTAGGACCGTTCTTTGTTTGTTTGTTTGATAACACTTAACCAAGTGAAGTACTTCCTAACGTGAAACAAGGAAAGTAGTTTAGAATCCTATGACTTAGTTGCACATTCTACCTTACAATTAGAATTGTTGCTTTCCTTGATTAATCCGTCTTTGGTATTAATTCATTGCTTCGATGTTTGAACTCTGAACTCTAAAATGAATGAGATAATCTTATTTGTATATATGGATCAAATATATGGTTACAAATTATAAAGGTTGACATCATGATTGATGTACACTCGTGCACGGATACAACAAACACACCCACTGGATAATGTAAAATACCGAAGTTGAACCGTTGATTCAATGAATACCCGATAAAACTTTTGAGAGAGAAAACAACTTCTCAATTTCTTATCAAAACTTCTCCCAAAACTGCCTCATTACAATTGCATTATAAGGCTATTTATACTTAACTTGGAACATCCCTCCAAGTCTAGGAATACTAAACTACTAAGTAGATAAACTATAAATTAATTATTTAATGATAAGATTGACTAGAAATATGAAAGATCTCCAGAAAATAATTCAGATTATTATTGCATCAATGATAATAACATCAATGGTACATGCATTATTATTATTATTATTATTACACAACACAATACACAAAAATAAGCATAAAAATTTTAATCTCCTATGAACGTTAAATCTTCGAATTCCGAATGTTGATATGTTAAGTAAGGTAAATCTTTGTTAGGCCGTGATTGTCAGTTTAATTGACGAGCATTAACACGGAAATAACTAGTATTTATTAGGGGTGAGCACGAATCGATTTGAAACGGTTTTAAAAAGTCATTAACTTTGACTTATAATTTTAATTCCGTCTCAAGATCTGTCACAAATCCGTCTCAAGAAGTCATTTTTCTTGAGGTTATACGTACAAACATAAATTGTTAGGACAATTTTTTGTTATTTCAAACTATCGGTAATACTTTTGTGAGTGAATTATAGCCACAAATAATTAAAAGAACTATGATTGTTCCGTGCATGAAGCTAAGCCAACTATTCATTCTAAAAACATAGTACGTACTAATTTATTATTTGTAATAAAATCATTTTTTAACTTATTAAACGCGTCCCATATTTTACTAACTGCGTATATAGCTAGTGCCTGACATCCACGAGTAATGTGATTGCAAAGGAACCGTGTCCCATATTTTACTAACTGCGTGTATAGCTAGCGCCATTTACGAGGTCTAGACATTCGACTTGGACTTAAATCCTTGATCACATCAACCTCTATTATCTGAATTTTGACCACCTGTAGCTCCCTCCATTGTTGGGTAAAATCCCTCCTCGGTTTTAGTTAATAGGACGAGGAGGGATACTCTTCCTCGTCCTTTCATTTTGCCTTGGACAAATTTTGACCCTTGTTTTTTCATTTGTGCAGTTATGACGGGAAAAGGAAGTAGTACTGCTCATCCTACTGGTAGACAGTCATCGTGGCAAGCTACAACAAAGAATTAAAATTTATCAGTACAAAATTTACAAGTTCTACGAAATCGAGAAGGAAAAAGAAAAGTGACGAGAAGGTACCTCACTCGGTATAAGGCCTTTTCTATTTGCCAAATGCTCCCTGCTCGGCTTGGCCTCTACTAAGTGTTCGAGCAAGTCCTCGTCCATTGCACGATAGACTATAGATCGGCCTAGCTTTAGCTTGGGGCCCTTCCTGTACAGCACATCAAAACCCCTAATTGTTGGGTAAACAGCTAACTCCCTGGCTACCTGCTCTGCTTGAGCATACATTTTCACGTGCCGAACAGTGACCTACTTGTAGGAAGATTCAACAATTCTTTTGGAGGGAGGCTCCTCCAGCACAGTCTCCACCCTATGCCCTTTTTGGGCAGGGTTTCTTTCACCAGCATCAGCATCCACGGTCTCAGTTAGACCGTCTTGTCTCAGCGCCTACTCGGCATCCGAAGTTAGGTTTTGGGAACTCTGTCCCTCTTCAGTCTGGGACCCTTGCCCATCGTTTCCTTCCTCGGTGGAGGCAGCAGCACCACCCAGCGGCTTCAAGGGCAATGCCCCAGCATCTTAAGTAGATAATATGGCATGACGGTAAACAGGGTCATCCTGTCTCTTGGTTTGAGCTGAGGAACGAGACGTCCTCCTCCTCAACTTCATCAATGCCTGGGGTCAAGTAGTTCCTCCGACATATTCCTTTCTTGCTCAGTTGTAAGATCTACTATGATGAGAAAGAATAGTTAATAAAATTATGAGGAAGAACAAAAGCAAAATAAAAATTATACAAGTACGAAAGACGGGGAAGGAACGTGCCATCCTCGGTAAGACATCTGTCTTTATATAACTTGCAGACATCACATTCATCATGGAATAACAGACCGAGATGCACCCTCTAGTCCGGAAATCTCACTACCAGAAAAACATGTTTTAGCGGCGGAAATAGTAATTCCGTCGCTAAAATTAATCGCCGACGGAAAAATTCCGTCGGTGGTCCGCCACTGACAGCCCGCCGCAATGGTCCGATGGACCAAATTCCGTCAGTATACACCGACGGAAATAATATTCCGTCAGTGATATTTTGATAATAGCAACAGAAATTTTCGTCGCTGAATTAATTTAATTTAATTGAATTTTTATTTCTCCGGCGGAATATTCCGTCGCTGGAATAAAAATTTATTTAAAATGAATTAATTCAGCAGCAGAAATTTCCGTCGCTGACTTAATTTAATTTAATTAAATTTTTATTTTCACTGGCAGAATATTCCGTCGCTGGAATAAAAATTTATTTAAAATGAATTATTTCAGCGACGGAAATCTCCGCCGCTAAATTAATTCATTTTAAATAAATTTTTATTCCAGCGACGGAATATTCCGCCGATGAAAATAAAAATTTAAGCGGCGGAAATTTCCGTCGCTGGTATAAAAATTTATTTTAAAACGAATTAATTCAGCGGCGGAAATTTTCTTCGCTGATAATGCGATAAATAAATAAAAAAAAATTTAAATATCAATTATAATTTTTTTGTACCTTAACATGCTGATATAACAATTGATAAAACTAAAACTATAAATCTAAAAATCAAAATACAGTACCAAATCGATGAGGGGGGGTTGGGGCTCCCGCGGGTACCAATTCGGTGGGAAAGCGGGGCGGGGACATCCCAGTACCCAAAATGTTATTGCAAACAAATATCACAAATGTTATTACAAAAAAGTATAAAATAGTACGAAATCAACTCGGGGGGGATTGGGGAGGCTGGAAATTACCCTGCTGTACTAGATTCTGCATCTGGGCCATCAACATCGCAAATTTCTGATCATTCTCCGTTTGATGCTGCGCAAGCTTTGCCCTAGCCTGTGCCTGAGCCTCCAAAAGTTGTGCTCTAGCCTCTGCCCTAGCCTGTGTCTGAGCCTCCGCAAGCTCTGCCCTAGCCTATGTCTGAGCCTCCAAAAGCTGTGCCCTAGCCTCTGTAGCCACGCGTCTCTCCTCAGCCACCTGAGCCTCTAGAGTGTCGATCCTCGAAGCATACCGAATATCGGGCGTGAAAACATTTGGCCGACGGCCGGTCGACGTCGATGGGCATTGCAGCTCGTGATCCCCCATCCCTAACACTCGGTCTCCTCTCTTTGGATGTCCATCCGAGGTGACCGAGCGCCAAACTTCAGGCACGAAAGGAACGGGCTGGCTGGGAGGAGTACCTTCGAGAACAACGGCGGCTTGATATGTATTCTGTCAAAATAAAACAAACAAATATAATCATATACACAATGTACATAAATAAATTTACATATTCAAAGCATGCATACACTACATTTAAACTAACATACATACCATACAATAGTGATGCTCGCCGACTGGTATCGTCCCCATCGTATGCTTTGTCGCCGACCCCGAGGATCCTGCTCTATTTGCCCGAGCCTGTTGGGCGATAGCTATCGCCCGATCCGACGACCAATGTTCGCAAAATCTACGAAACACCTCCTCGGTCATCCAAGGAGGTGTCGTGGGCGCTTATCTCGCCGCCAGCCGCTTAATATAATAATTAGACTTCGTGGCACCTATAAAAAATATGAATATCTCGTAAACATATAATGATAACATTATAAAATTAAAAGAGTATAATCATTGTTAATTAAACTAATTAAAGATAGATAAATATGTTACAAATATGATTCCGAAATAACTTCGAACACTATTTCGTGAAAACAAATTTAACTGACGCCTCGTCGATATCCGGCGTCCATGTAAATTTCAACTACAACATATGATGATAACATTACAAAACTAAAAGAGTTTAATCATTATTAATTATAACATTTTAATAACAAACTAACATTTATGTTTTAAATAAAAACCATTAACACATTACCTTAAACTCCTCCCAAGCATTCTCCTTCTCCTCCCGTGGCAATGATTTTCAGTTGGGCCAAAACTCTTGCATGACCCGAGACCGCCAATACTGCCCAATCCTTGTCCCGGGGGTAGGGTTTGCACCTATAAACATGCCAAGTATATTTATACAATAACATTTTAACTTAAATAATGAATTATATATAAAACAAAAAGGAACCAACTTATATCAAATTAATGAATGTTTACTTACTGTGCATAATGTGGCGATATCCGGAGAAACGTCCTCCCCTTAGAATTGACAGGAGTAGGATTATGAGTAGTATCGGCCCCAGAGGAGAAGCTGGTACTACTATGTGCATAAATTACAATTTTCTGGTAACGCATCTTTTGGCTCTAAACTATTGTCAATTGATTCGCTCTCATATATACAAATACTAACTCTCACGCCGAATGGTCTTCGCCGGTGAAGTCCCGGCTTAGTTTACGTGTTTGTTCCATCTTTTTCAGGCTATTAAAGCATACATGATATATCTGAACCGCTGAATTTGAGATGATCTGACGTTTTTGACATCATCATACCCCTATATTTATAGTAAGTGCTCCTAAATTGAGAGGATTTAGCTAAAAACACAACTCCTTAATTCAGTCCAACAAAAAAAAAAGAATATGTAGTACTAAAGTACTATGTAATCGTTTTAAGCTGTGTTCTAAAACGCGGCCTAGGTGGCTGCCTAGGCGGCTCATAGGCGCTAGATGGTGACCAAACGCCGCGCCTTTAAGCAAATCGGTCAAATTAGGCGTGGGCGCCATTAGGCGTGACTAGGCGTTGACTAGGCGCCATTAGGCGTTGACTAGGAGGGATAAAATCACCACAGCCACGGCCGGCCAAGGCAACGGCCGAATGATGCCTCCAATCCCAGCTTCAGCCTTTCATATATAACCAAGCGCCACATTTACTTTGTTATTCATTCGATGTGGGATAATGACCAAGGCCACGACCGAGCCAAGGCTGCCATTTAGTTTTCTTTGTTTTCGATGTGGGATAATGACCAAGGCCACGACCGAGCCAAGACAAGGCGCCGAGCCAAGGCTGCCATTTAATTTTCTTTGTTTTAGATGTGGGATATTTGAGGAGCCACGGGCAAGGCCAAGGCCAAAGCCACGGCCAAGGCCAAGGCCGAGCCAAGGCTGCCATTTACTTTCCTTCGTTTTCGATGTGGGATATTTGAGGAGCCAAGACCACGGCCGAGCCAAAGCCAAGGCAAATTTTTGGAGTATTATTTTTGACAAATAAATAGCATCTTAATATTAAGATACAAATTTAAATGTGGATTGCAAAATATAATTAGATTTTTTATTTTGTATAAAAAATATTATTTATTTTTGACAAATAATAAAAATAAGTGGCAATATTTTTTAGATATATATATATATATATATATATATATATATATATATATATATATATATATATAAATTTATGAAATATATTTAAAATTTATCTAATTTCTCTGCCCCGCCTAGGCTGGCCCCTAGGCGCTAGGCCCGACTCCGCCGCCTACATCTGTCTAGCGCTTTTTAGAACCTTGGTTTTAAGTAATGTATCTTTTCCAAATAATTTTCTGAATTAGCCGGTTAAACTAGCTTAATCATTCAAGTTGAAAATGAAAACTGGCTTCACGCTGAAAGTATCACGGGACTTGAATTACTTGCCAAATTAGAAAAATTTATTCACTGATGATCACTTGCCTAATAAAATTGTTAGAATATTGAGAAATTCTCAAGAAAATGAAAATATTTAGTTAAGTATGTTGGTATTGAGCCAACTTATTAGAGATACCTAATTTAGGAGTACTACTAATTAGAATTAGATTAATATTAGAATAAGAAGATTTGTTATTAGAATAAGGAGATTTGTTAGACTAGAACCATATGTTTTGAATATAAATATAAATCCTTTGACTTATTTAAAATTTGAGACATAAATAATATTTCATTCGTCCCTAAAAGATTGTCCTGTTGTATATTTTGCAATTATTAAGGAAAAGCTTCACCTTCTTGTACCTTAGTAGATTTTCACTAACATTCATGCCTAAGTTTAGAAATGGAAAATATTTTTTGGGATAAGTCAAAATGGCAAATGGAACAATCTTTCAGGGACGAAGGAAGTATATAATATATTTCCGCTTCTCCCTATTCTAACAAATACGATATGCATTTGTACTAAGTATTTTAATTCCTACATAGGAAAGCAACATGAACAGTTATCCTTTGAGATTCCTCGTACTTACATCGGACAAATGCGACAAACGCTCACCTTTGTCGCATTCTTAAATGGAATTACAATATTGCAATTCATGGTCACAATTGAAATGTGAAAAGGTCCAAAAAGACATGCTTTTTAATTACATTTTCTTTGATAAGTAAATGACAAAATAATCTACATGAAGCTTCAAGACCTTTCAACACACAAAATAAATATCTTTTTTTTTTTTTTAATAATCAATATAAAATAAATTTGAACGTTTATGTTTATTTAAGTACAAATGAAGATTAAGAGGAAGTACTATTCTTTTCATTTAGCCTAAAAGTAAGAATCTAAGAACCATCCAAGTAGCCAATGAAAAGCATTAATCGAATGTATAGTAAAAATAGGAAAAACAAAATAAAAATCCTCGCCAAATTTTTTTTTTTTTTTAATAATCAATACATTAATTATTCTATCTAATACCAAATTTCATATGTTTTTTATAAAAATAGGAAAAAATAAAAATCTTCACCAAAAATAATCCCTCACACATCACGAGTGTTATTTGATTAATTTATGCATGAAAGATTTTTTTTTAAATGAGAAATAAGTAACTACCCTAACCCAAAATAGTTTTTTTTTTTTTTAAACCAGTGTACTAGATATGCCTGAATATACTGACTTGGAGCGCTGCTGCATAAGATCTGCATTTTGCTGGAGTCATGGATGCAATAATGTTCACACTTTTTTTTAGAACAAAGACGATCATTAATGATTTAAATCGTTCCCACAATCTGCTCAATAGTAAATATTTTAATTCCAATCGATAATTGTTCTCTCTTTCTTTTCTTACATGCATGGAAATTAAAACATAGGCTCTTTTCTATATTTTTGTTATCATTCTTTCTTTTCTTAGCATTAACATGGATTTGGAGTTTGAACTGGCCGATTGTAAAACGGTCAGACTGCATTAATTGTCCAAATTTAATCTTTAATGAACGATGAAACGACGAGTATTTGTTGTTGCTCAATAAGGTAGGTAGTACTTTGTACTGAAGAAAAGACTTGACAAAAAGTTTAGGACCATTCTTTGTTTGTTTGTTTGATATCACTTAACCAAGTGAAGTACTTCCTAACGTGAAACAAGGAAAGTAGTTTAGAATCCTATGACTAATTAGTTGCACATTCTACCTTACAATTAGAATTGTTGCTTTCCTTGATTAATCCGTCTTTGGTATTTGTTAGGACCTAACTTTGATCAATGTCTTAATTAGTTGGTTTTGATAAAGGAATATATATATAGAACAGGGTTTATATCAAAAGAGGAAATCTGTCAGTCATGATCCTTCACTCTGACAGCTAAGTCCATGACTGACCAAATCAACTTCATATTCATCTTTCAGTATCTCGACTGTGAGTCTGACAGTTATGATTCTACCTTATACATTGGTTACAATCAATCAATAACATGAATCATATTCCCTCTCTAAGATATCAAGATCATCAAGTGCATCTCAATCCTTTTTAGAGATCATCTCTGATAGGTAAGCCTTGGTATGATCTGACAGCTATGGCTTTAGTCCTTCAGACAGCCATTACTCTGTCTCATTCTTTGATGCCAAAATCTCGATCAAGATGGATCCTGTATCTTCACAGCTATCAAGTTCACCTTCAAGACCATCAAGACCTTCCGGAAGCCTACAGCTCAATCCAGGCTCGAAGACCCGCAAGTGGACAAGTGGGGTCAAGACTCATTAATGAAGCCGCAACCATATTCCAACGGCTACATTGAAGGCTATAAATAGAAGAGTTCAACCTCTCGCACAAATTACTCTTGAAAAACACTCTTTTCACAAATTCAAAACCTTTCCCTTACACCTTCACACACCTCCTGTAATCCAAACCTTACACACCAATCCCTACCTTTCAAACACTGTTCCAAACCAAAAACCTTCAGCCTTAAACCCCTGTTTCAACAACAACAACCCTAGTGTGTTAATTCACAAATTCCAAATCCTAAGACTGTACTTTAGGTGTAGAAATAGTTTGTAAACACTCAAGACTGTACTTTGAGTGTATTAGTTGTTTTGTAAAATCTTGAGACTGTACTTCAAGTTGTAAAAACACTTAAGACTGTACTTTAAGTGTATCCCTAGTTGACTGTACTAATTAGGAAGAGGAAGTTCAAGGAACTTGCCTGATCAATCATTTGTAATTCTTGTTGATTAAGATTATAATAAAATTGATCTCACTTGTCAAGATTGACAGTGGGGGTGGATGTAGGAGGAGTGAACTCTGAACCACTTTAAATTCTATGTGTTATTACTTTTTTGCAAACACATTCACACACTTGCATTATTTCATTGTGTTCATTGTCCCATCATTATTTCAAACCTTACTTATTTCGCTGCACAATTAAACAACTATCTGACAGCTAAATCAAACCATAGCTGTCTGATCATTTGCATATCAAACAAAGGCCTTTCAATTGGTATCAGAGCTTGTCTTCACATTCAAAAGTCTAACAACTTGTGAAGGATCCTCTTCAAACCCACCATGCCTCAACCAAGGAGAAATAATGAGAAAGACATCCCACACATTGATGACTGTGGATCTTTTGAGATTTATGCATCAAAAATAAAAACATACCTTGATGCAAACAGTATATGAAACTGGTATGTTCTAAATAATGAAGTGTCCTACCCAACTCAAATAGATATCAATGGAGGAGCTAGTACTACAAAATCCCCAGAAGCATGGTCTGAATCTGAAAAGCAATTAATAAGTCAAAAACATTCTTCAGAAGAGTGTAAATGACTCACTAGCACAAGAAATTGCTAAGGAATCAAATGCCAGATCAGCATGGGATCTCATTCAAACAAAATTCACTAAACACTCCAGTGTCAGGACACAAAATTTTTATAACTTGCTTAGGCAATTAGACAACTTCAAGTTCTATCCTGGAGAAAAAGTGAGTATTGCTCAACCAAGGTTTGAAAACCTTGTTAGATCTATTGCTGACCATGGAAAAACCTTTGAACAACAAGATCTCTGCCTCAAGATATATTCCAATCTTCCACAAGAGTATGAAAAGGTAGCATTACCTATCAGAGAAGGATCTGAACGGAGCACAATGACAGTTGAACAGTATTTTGGAAAGCTTGAAGCTTATGAACTGGAAGGTATGATAAAAATTCAACCAGTTCCTACCATTTCACAAACTTTAACTTTAACTGCTCAAGAATCTACCCACAAGCCAATCACTCACCAAGACATTGAGACCATTGTCAACAATGCTCTTCAAAAGATAAACATCAGCTCCAAACCCGTCGCAACAGATCTCTCAAGAAGACATTCCAAGTCTCATATCCATGGCTGTCAGAAATGCCATGAAATTTCAAAAGAAATCTTTTGACAAAAGGTACAATCCTTCCACATTTAATGCTCAACAAGACAGCTTCAAGAAGACTGTTGATTGCTTTAACTGTGGAAAGCAAGGACATTACTCATCTGATTGTCCTGAACCAAGAAAGCCTAGGGAAAATCAGACAGCTAAGAGATTGACCTACTCAAAAGAGATCATTCACAGTTCCAGGGTAAATCGTTTCAACCGCTCCAAAATAAAAATGACAAAAACAAGGAGCAAGTTATGATAGCCGATTCATCAAAATTCAAGATGAAGAATATGAGTCCAAGAATGACTCGACAATGAAGGAGAGAAGGCCATGCTATGCTTTATAGTCGAAGATGAGGAAGAGTCGACAATGAGGAAGATATGGAAGCACTTACCGCCGCAGTAAGAACTAAAAGAGGTACATGACTTTAATTCTTTAAATATTGATGGTTTCAAACAATTAGTTTGCACTCTTTTAATTCAAACCAAGAAACAAAAAACTAGCTTTGCTTCACTGGTCAATGAGAACCTTTCCCAATCCTCAACCATTGACACCCTCACAAATACCAATTCTGAGCTTGAGAAAGCCTGTCAAGGGCTAAGAGATCAATGCTTCATGCTTGAAAAACAAAACATGGATCTGACAGCTGAGACATCCAGTACTCAAGAAAACTGTCAAAGACTCATAAATCTTGAAAAAGAAAATGAGGCTCTTAAAAAGAAAATAGATTCATGGAACAAGTCAAGTAAAGCATTATCCCTTTTCACCTACACCCAAAGACATCCTAGTGACAAAACAGGGATTGGTGCTGATGATCCTACACTAATGGTGTACTCTCCTCCTACTGGTGAAAGGGCCATTGAAAAAATGGTTCTAGAAAACCTAAGCTCTGGCAGCTATCAAACTCAAATCTATCCTGTTCAAACCAAGGAAAAATCAAAGGAAATCTTGTTTGGTCCTAGTCATTCTAACAAAGGACCAAGTTAAATTCAAGGAAGCAAGTATATTTGGGTTCAAAAAGGAGCAAATATACAGGAAGAAATTAAGCTGCAAAAATGTGCTAGACAGCCAAGCCCTGACAGACAACCAAGGCCTCGATGCATGCCCAAGATCTTCCAAACAACAAAGGACCCCAAGGCAACAAAGATTCTATAACAAACACAGATACACCAAACAACAAAAACCTCAATGGCAATACTCAAATGGAAGAAGTCATGCAAATCAAAATGACTCCCCAGATCATCCTATCCAAATGCCTTTCAGTTTCAACCCCAATATAACAACCCAAACCACTTCTTCAATCCATCCCAATCCACTGTCCTTACTCCTTACATGATGCAAATCATGTCATATTACAATACCCTAAACCAGTTCTTCAGAAAAGGATCAATGAACAAAGCTAGGGTACCAAAGAAAAACTAATCCTTTGGACCCAAAAGAATAAATAGGGTACCATAAAATTTACTTTCTGTTTTGCAGGTACCTAGGAAAGGACTCTGGTATTTAGATAGTGGTTATAGTAGATATATGACCTTCAATAAAGACTGATTGCAACAATATATCCCTAAAAATGGTCCAAATGTAACCTTTGGTGACAATTCCCAAGCTAAGGTCAAAGGATCAGGAAATCTTATTACTAAAGATATCATTTTTACAAATGTGTCTTATGTAGAGGGTCTCAAACACAATTTGATCAGCATTAGTCAAATCTGTGATAAGGGATATCATGTTGTTTGCACCAAGGATCAATGTACTGTTAAAGACAAAAGCAATAAAGCCATTCCTCGATCGGATCAAGAAAAGGAAATCTCTACCGCTTAAACCTAGAGATTGTGGAATCCTCAAATGCTCACTGCCTTCTGTCATTTAGTCAATCTGATATGTCATGGCTTTGGCACAAAAGATTGGCTCACCTTAACCATAAAACCATCTCCAAGCTTGCAAATTCAAATCTAGTCAGAGGTCTTCCAAAGATCCCATTCAAGAAGGACAAACTATGCAAAGCATGCCAATGTGGGAAGCAAAAGAGATCTTCATTCAAGCCCAAGACCAGATTGGACACCTCAAGACCTATTGAACTACTTCATATGGATCTCTTTGGACCCATAAGAACTAGATCTTTAGGAGGAAAGAGATACTCCCTAGTTGTGGTTGATGACTACACCAGATTAACTTGGATCATTCTTCTTGAATCCAAAAGTGACACCCTTAGCTGTCTAACAAAGCTGTTCAATAAAATTCAAAATCAAAAAGGGACATCCATCATCAAGATCAGATCTGATCATGGAAAGGAATTTGAGAACACATGAGTAGAAGAATATTGTGACTCCAAAGGTATTGATCACAATTTTTCAGCCCCAAGAACACCCCAACAAAATGGTGTTGCTGAAAGAAAGAACAGGACAATTTGTGAGGCAGTAAGAACAATGCTGTCAGAACACAATCTCCTAAAGTATTTTTGGGGTGAAGCTGTCACTACTGCTGTGTATGTTCAAAATAAAACACTAATCAACAAATTCCATAAGAAGACTCCATATGAATTATGGAATGACAAAGTTCCTACCATTTCCTACTTTCACAGTTTTGGAAGTAGATGCTTCATCCACAGTAATGGGAAGAACAATTTGGACAAATTTGACTCCAAAAGTGATGAAGGAATCTTTCTTGGGTATTCTAATACAAGCAAAGCTTACAGAGTCTACAACAAAATAAGACTTGTAGTGGAAGAATCAATTCATGTTGACTTTGATGAAAACAATGATCAAAGTGTGACTGAATTGTGTGATTTTGATGAAGTTTTAGGAAACTCAGATAATCTCCCTGAAGCATCTCCCATTCTTGATTCAACTGTACTCTATCATGAACAAGACTCATCAAATCTTCCATACATGGTACCAAGAAATTCATCTCGATACCTATCATATGCCGCAATATCATCACTCTGACAGCCATGAACCATTTCATTCTCATCATCAACCAATCCAGCCAACCAAGCCAATATCAAACATTCCCACAACTAATCCAATTGATGAAGAAGAAAATACTCAATTAAATGGTCATCCCTTGACTGACATCTCTCAAAATTCTTCCTTAGTTGACAGCCAACCCTTAGCTGACAGCCATCCAAATTCTTCAAGTAATCCATCTACTAGCCACCTTCCATCTCCATCCAATAATCCTCTTTCTCCTCCCAAAACCAATGATGAATCCACCGTTACTCACATCATTCCACCAAATAAAGATCTTTACATCAGCCTTCAGATTGATAAAACCCCGCCTGCATAACATTCCTTTTCTCATGAGCGCATTCATATCCCAATTTGAACCAAAGAAAATAAATGAAGCACTCCAAGATGCTGAATGGATAGAAGCTATGGAAGAAGAATTAGAACAGTTTGAAAGGAACAAAGTGTGGCAACTTGTTCCTAAACCAAGAAATCAAACTGTTATTGGAACAAGGTGGGTTTTCAGAAATAAAATGAATGAGGAAGGGACTGTCATCAGAAACAAAGCTAGATTGGTAGCTCAAGGGTACAGGCAAGAAGAAGGCATTGATTATGATGAAACATTTGCCCTCGTTGCCGTAATCGGAAGATATCAGATTATTCCTTGCTTTTGCATCATCCAAAAGGATGAAAGTCTATCAAATGGATGTCAAAAGTGCTTTTCTTAATGGAATATTAAAAGAAAAGGTCTATGTCTCACAACCCCCTGGCTTTGAGCACCCTAAGTTCCCTGACCATGTTTTTAAGCTTGAAAAAGCTCTATATGGACTCAAGCAAGCACCAAGGGCATGTTATGAAACCCTTTCAAAATTCTTACTTGGCAAAGGTTTTGCCAAATGCCATATTGATAATACCCTGTTTATCAAGAAATATGGTGAAGATACCTTGCTTATTCAAGTTTATGTTGATGACATAATTTTTGGATCTTCAAATGAGTCACTCTGCCTAGAATTTGGAACAACCATGCAAGAAAAATTTGAAATGAGCATGATTGGTGAGCTCACATTCTTCTTGGGACTTCAGGTGAAACAATCCAAACAGGTGCACATTCATAAATCAAAGCTAAATATACAAGAGGCATGATCAAGAAATTTGATATGCAAAATGCCTCTCCTGCAAAAACTCCTCTCTCAACCACCACCAAACTTCATGCTGACATTGATGGGCCAAGTGTTAATCAAACACTATATAGAAGTTACATTGGATCCCTACTTTATGTAACTGCATCTAGGCCAGATATCATGTTCAGTGTATGTCTTTGTGCAAGATTTCAAGCAAATCCAAAAGAATCACATATGGCAGCTGTCAAAAGAATTCTTAGGTATCTAAAGGGAACTCCAGACTATGGATTGTGGTATCCATGTGAAGCTCCTTTATTCCTAATTGGATTCACAGACTCAGACTATGCTGGATGCAATTTGGATAGAAAATCCACAAGTGGTAGCTGTCAGTTTCTGGGTTCAAGAATAATTTCTTGGTCAAGCAAGAAACAAACCTCAGTTGCTACTTCTACAACAGAAGCTGAATATGTGGCTGCAGGACATTGTTGTTCTCAAATTTTATATCTCAAAAGTCAACTTCAAGACTTTGGAATTTCTGTAGACAATGTTCCTATTCTATGTGACAATTCAAGCACCATTGCAATGACTGAAAATCCTGTTCAGCATTCAAAAACTAAGCACATTGAAGTCAGACACCACTTTATTAGAGACCATGTTGAAAAAGGTCATATATGTCTTAATAAAGTTGGAACAGAGGACAATGTTGCTGATATTCTTACAAAAGCAATGGATGAAAAGAGATTTGAGCTTTTAAGAGCTATGCTTGGAATGATAAACATGCAAAAAAAAAGGGTTGTTTTTCATAAATAAAAAGGGGCTTACATATAGAGCAATGCTGTCACAATGAAGCCTGACAGCTATCCACTCAAAACATTCCTGATAGCCATCTACTGACAGCTATCTATTCAAAAGACAAAGAAAAAAAAAACATACAACAACCCATGAAATCTCTCTCTCTCATCTGCATCCACACAACAAAAACTTCCTTAACACCAAACAATCTCCAGATCCAGCTCCTCTTCAAATCTTCACCTCAGCTGTCAGACATTCTTAGGAAATGTCACTGTCTCTCCAGATCCACCTCCTGCACTCATTCATTCACATCTAGCCTCCTGAGTAGACTGTAAGGTCTGATGATACCTTTGCAACCATACTGGGTGCCTCTCAAGGAAGGGATCAATTGAAGTGACTGAATACTGAAAAGAAGGACTTGCTCTCCTTGGCCACCATTCTTCTACTGCATCATAAGGTTGAAGCAAACCCTCCATTGGTGTCACAAAGCTGAAATCTCCAGAATAAGAACCATTTCCAACAACAGCAAATGGTTGGCCAGCTCTAGACACATCTCTCTCCACAACTGGAGCTCTGACAGGGCTAAAACAACCTATAAACTGGTTGAATAAGTGAGATATAGTTAAGGAAGGAGATACATGTACTCCAGCAAAGTTATCACCTCTACCCTCCAACAAACCAACCCCAGGAGAGAGTGAATCCCTGCTCACAGGAGTGTACTACTTCTCAGACTCAACCTTATTCTTGACAGCTAAGCCCCTCTCAATAGCTGTCTGAGCCCTATCTTGCTTAACCAATTCTCCTAGTGTATAAACCCTCTCTACCTTACCTTTTCCCTTGCTAGACTCACCTTGATCAACCTTAATAGTTTTCCCAAAAAGCCTTATCCCTTCTCCATCTCTACTTCTCTCTGACAGCTATCTCTTTGCTACCATAGTCCTGCTCTACTCTCACCCTCTTGTTCTTACCTTTGTCACTCACCACCTCTGAACTTTCAACCACATTGAAAGACACTCTTTCTCTCTCCCTTTCATCTCCCTTCAAATCATCCTCATGATTTTCCCAAAAACCAATTGTTTTGCTGTTTGAGCCATTTTTTTGGGATTGAACTTTGAAGAAAATCTACCCATCTGTGTTTATAAAACAATCTGAATGAGTTTCCTCAAAAAATTGTCATTGTTTTATAGGCAATTTTATCCATAGCTATCTCAGACAGCCATCATCATTCAACCTAGACTTAACTGTCAAAGTTTTTTTTACAGCTAGGTTAAAGCAACTTTTTTGGTGATTTGATCGTGTTAATTGCTCACAATTGTCACTTCTTTAGCCATCTCTTCCCCTGCAAAACTTGAAAAAGAGAATGTTCTTCTTGTGTTCTGTGGGAGTTAATGCCTCAACGTGGGGAAGGGCAAAAATCACTGTTCATATGAACAGTTACTAAACTTTGAAACCACCAATGCTCATTAAAACCCACTCTCCACTCATTATTTGTCTCTCTCTGTTTGTAAAAACCAAAACTCCTGTTTCATTAACTCTCTGTTCGTAATTCGCCTCTTTCCCTCTCTAATCCACCATCAAATTTCTTAAACCCTAATTCATCCATCCATCCATGGCAGAATCAAAAGCATTTTACCCAGACGCTCACAGCTACTTCATTAAACCTAGCTTTTATGATTCTGAAGTTGGGGTACTCATCAATGAACTACTTGATTTCATAGGAGCCAGACCACCAATTTATGAGGAATTATGCAGGGAGATTTACCTTGTGGGAAGGAGAAACAAGGAAGACAATTCAATAACTGCCACCATTGACAATACTGAGATAACCATTACTCTGGAATTGGTCAGTGAAGTCTATGGAATCCCAATCAATTCAGATGCTGTAAAGAACATTTGGGATAGAGGGTCTGAAAGATTGAAGATTGTGTATGAGAAATTCTTTGGTGTTAAAGTTCATGACTTCAAGAGTGTACAGGACAAGGCAATGGTTAAAGACAAGGCTGATATCTTCAAGTCAACCCTAATGGATGTGGTCAACAAAGCCATTGATGGCAAGCAATCTTCATTTGACCAAATGGGAGCAAATGAATGGAAGCAGTTGCTGAGCCTGATGACCAAAGACACAAACTAGTGCATAGTTCTACTCCACAACTTCCAGCTTGCAGCCTCAACCTCCTCTCTAAAATTCAAGAAACAAGGTGGAAAAATGAATAACTTCAGATTCATGAGTGGAATCCTTGAAGTCTTGATTCCCAAACTCAATCCTCCACTACACAAGAAATGGCTGAAGACTGTAAAGCTGTCAGAGACAAAGTGCTTCAATGACAGAACTTTTGTGTTAAAACAAAAGAAAAGTGCTGTAATGAGAGGTGGAGATGATGTAAGCACTAGTAGTTTTATTGAAACACAAGAAAAGTTGCAGGAAGAAACAAGAAAGAAGATTGAACATTGGAAGGATTTGGTAGCATTGGCTACAAGTTATAGGATAAGAAAGAGGGGTGTAAAGTCCAATGTTAAGAAGACAGGGCTGTTGAAGAAGACTGTGGTATCTCATGGAAAAGGCAAAGACAAGGATGCTCAAGTGGCCGACAAAGGAAAGAACCTTGTCTCGACACCATGGAAAAGATGATGAAGAAAGGGGTGCTGCTGACAAATCCATGGAGATGACACCATGGGTCAAGCCGATGCCGGTAATGCCGATATAGATCCTCAAGAGCTTCAGCAGCTATTAACCCGTCCAAAACTCGCATAAAGGCAAACAACCTCTCGACAGCCTATCCCCACTGTGCAAAGCTATCACTGCATCCAAGGTACAATCCTCCTTATCCCTTCCCTCTAAATCATTGCCACAGAAAAGAAAACCAGAAAAGAAAGCACCCAAGGCCAAGAAAACCAAAATAAATACCCCTTCCCCTTCTCCAAAATCCACAACTGTCAGTTCAATAGTAGACAAGTCATCCACACTTAGCTCTGATCATCTGTCAGCTATAGAAGCAATCCTCAATCTCAATGAACCATTAGAGAAGCAACCTTTAAGGGGGAACACTGATGATAATACCCCCTCTGACCAACTTCAACAGTTAGCCAAAATTTTGAGAGCCATTGATGCTATTGAGTTGGATGGGAACCCTGATACTGAAAAAGCTGCTCTCATATTTCTTGATGATGTTCTAAGTAAAGAGGAGTCAATGATAGCCTTAGATGAACTCAGGTTTAGATTCATGAAGAAAAAGAGTGGACCAGGAGAGTCATCTAGCAATCCCAAGGTGACAGCTATGAGTGTAGATACCCAAACCATCCCTTCTATTCTTGAAACTGAGCCTGTGAATGAACCTGCCCCAAATGTTGAAATTGATAGGGGGAATCTTGATAAGACAACTGAGGTTATTCATAGTCTTAAGAAGGTAGGGGTTGAAATTGATCCCAATCTTGTCTCAAAGGGAGAAACAATCATGAATGCCTGCAAAGGACTTGTATTTGATGGAACCCCAGACAATGAGGCAAATTTCTTGTAAACATTCTTGAACAAAAGTTGAACAAAGGAGAAGTCAGGGCAGCCTTAAACCTCCTAAAATCTCAATTTTATTCTGATCTCCTCAAGCATGGTCTTGGTCAATCCTCTGTTGCAATTCCAACTTTTTCAACCCATATCTCTGCTCCTCCCAAGCCAATTTCTCCAATCCCAGAAAATGAAACTGTTGAAGCCTCCCCTCATAGTCCACTCCTAGCTGGACAAGGCCAAGATGTGTCTCGATGGTGATCCTATCCTTGACATCCTCCCGACACTCTCCAAGTCATTCCATTCCTCCCACTCTAAATCAAGCCTATCTTCCCAAGAAAGAACCTTGGATGCTTAGCTGTGGCATTGATTTCTCTATTTCTTCCATCAAGGCAGCAAGGACAAGGTTAGCCCATGTAACTCATATCCCAGAAATTGCAAATCCCTTCACCTATCCAAAATCTTGGGAACTATCAAGAAATGGTTTGATTGTGGTGGCAAGAAACCTTGCAGGATTGGTTTTCTTTGCCTATGAAGTGTGGAAAGTGTCAAGGACTTCATCAACCTCTAATTTTGTTCACCAAATCCCATCCTTCCCAAAATTCATCACTCCCAACACACTTCTTGATTGGGAAATTCTCTTCAGTCAACTTCTCTCTCCATTACTCAATTCCTGTCTCTTTATGCCAAAAGGTCTAGTCTTCACCTTGTGCATTGAGCTTGCAAAATCATTTTTTCTCCATCTGTTTGAACAAAAGTGTGCTCTTATGCTTTTGATAAGCAAAGAGGTCAAGATCTTTCTTCCAACCCTAAATCCGTGCATTGAGCCCTATCTTTCACCCTTCATCTCTCGTTGATCCCATTATCTTCAACTCACCCAATGACAACTCACACTTCATGAAATTGATCTCCATTCCGTAGATCAAAAGTTCAGAGAATCCATAGTCGTCACCAAAACAGAGCCAATAATGTTATTGATCTTTCCTCAGACTCTGACAGTGATGATGATGATGATGATTCCTCAAGCCCAGATCAAGACTCTCCCATAATAATTCCATCTTCTACCATTTCCAACCCTCCTCAGCAATCCTCTCATATGTCCCATGTTCCTCAAGCCCCAGTTCAGACTCAACCAGATCCATCCAATGTGCCCAAGAAAAGCAAGAAAGCAAGGAACAAGAAGAAGCATTTATGGGGCACAATGAGAATAAGAAATGATCAGATGCCTCTTACAAGGGCTCAACTGAAAGCAAAGGAAGATAAGTTCTTCAAATATGATGAGAGGATGACTTGGGAATGGAACAATGAGTTCTATTACAGAGGGGTGGAGCCAGATATGAGAAGAGAACTGGAGGAAGAAAGAAATGAGCTCCTTTCAGCAAGGCAAGAAAGAGAAGAGTTCTATGATCATTTGGCTGATGATTGAATTGTATTATTATGGAACATTTTTTTTTTTTTGGTTGAAACAATCTATTTTGTTTGGTTCAGTATTTATGAATGTAATGTGTGAACTTCTATCATCTTGAGATCAAATCCAAGTATTTCAATCTCATTCTGATTACTTGTGAATGCTATGAATCCCTGAATTATCTCTTTAATTATTATCTTTCTTATCATTAACTGTAAAGACATGTTCTAAATAGATCTTCCTTTTCCAAAAAGGGGGAAATTGTTAGGACCTAACTTTGATCAATGTCTTAGTTAGTTGGTTTTGATAAAGGAATATATATATAGAACAGGGTTTATATCAAAAGAGGAAATATGTCAGTCATGATCCTTCACTCTGACAGCTAAGTCCATGACTGACCAAATCAACTTCATACCAAATCAACTTCATATTCATCTTTCAGTTTATCTGACAGCTGTGAGTCTGACAGTTATGATTCTACCTTATACATTGGTTACAATCAATCAATAACATGAATCATATTCCCTCTCTAAGATATCAAGATCATCAAGTGCATCTCAATCCTTTTTAGAGATCATCTCTGATAGGTAAGCCTTGGTATGATCTGACAGCTATGGCTTCAGTCCTTCAGACAGCCATTACTCTGTCTCATTCTTTGATGTCAAAATCTCAACCAAGATGGATCCTGTATTTTCACAGCTATCAAGTTCACCTTTGAAGACCATTGAAGACCTTCTGGAAGCCTACAGCTCAATCCAGCTCATGAAGACCTGCAAGTGGACAAGTGGGGTCAAGACTCATTAATGAAGCCGCAATGCCATATTCCAACGGCTACATTGAAGGCTATAAATAGAAGAGTTCAACCTCTGCACAAATTACTCTTGAAAAACACTCTTTTTCACAGTCCAAAACCTTTCCCTTACACCTTCACACACCTCCTGTAATCCAAACCTTACACACCAACCCTTACCTTTCAAACACTGTTCCAAACCAAAAACCTTCAGCCTTAAACCCCTGTTTCAACAACAACAACCCTAGTGTGTTAATTCACAAATTCCAAATCCTAAGACTGTACTTTAGGTGTAGAAATAGTTTGTAAACACTCAAGACTGTACTTTGAGTGTATTAGTTGTTTTGTAAAATCTTGAGACTGTACTTCAAGTTGTAAAAACACTTAAGACTGTACTTTAAGTGTATCCCTAGTTGACTGTACTAATTAGGAAGAGGAAGTTCAAGGAACTTGCCTGATCAATCATTTGTAATTCTTGTTGATTAAGATTATAATAAAATTGATCTCACTTGTCAAGATTGACAGTGGGGGTGGATGTAGGAGGAGTGAACTCTGAACCACTTTAAATTCTCTGTGTTATTTCTTTTTTGCAAACACATTCACACACTTGCATTATTTCATTGTGTTCATTGTCCCATCATTATTTCAAACCTTACTTATTCCGCTGCACAATTAAACAAATATCTGACAGCTAAGTCAAATCATAGCTGTCTGATCATTTGCATATCAAACA
The DNA here is from genome assembly GCA_022495995.1 of Adenophora triphylla var. japonica. Taxonomy (NCBI): domain Eukaryota; kingdom Viridiplantae; phylum Streptophyta; class Magnoliopsida; order Asterales; family Campanulaceae; genus Adenophora; species Adenophora triphylla. The sequence continues at coordinate 73,120 of JAFEMH010004981.1, read as the reverse complement.
AGGGCGTTTCAGTATTAATTCATTGCTTCGATGTTTGAACTCTGAACTCTAAAATGAATGAGATAATCTTATTTGTATATACGGATCAAATATATGGTTACAAATTATAATGGTTGACATCATGATAATAACATCAATGGTACATGCATTATTATTATTATTATTATTACACAACACAATACACAAAAATAAGCATAACAATTTTAATCTCCTATGAACGTTAACTCTTCGAATTCCGAATGTTGATATGTTAAGCAACGTAAATCTTTGTTAGGCCGTGATTGTCAGTTTAACTGACGAGCATTAACACGGAAATAACTAGTATTTATTTATTTTTCTTATTTATCAGTTATATTATTAACTTCTTTTCTGTCAGTTAAAAAAGTATTATAACTTTCATTAGTAATAGAAATGATTAGAGTGGTGTTATACACAATCCCAAACTTCTAATACCCTGTAATTAACTTTGACTTATAATTTTAAATCCGTCTCAAGATCTGTCACAAATCTGTCTCAAGAAGTCATTTTTCTTGAGGTTATACGTACAAACATAAATTGTTAGGACAATTTTTTATTATTTCAAACTATCGGTAATACTTTTGTGAGTGAATTATAGCCACAAATAATTAAAAGAACTATGATTGTTCCGTGCATGAAGCTAAGCCAACTATTCATTCTAAAAACATAGTACGTACTAATTTATTATTTGTAATAAAATCATTTTTTAACTTATTAAACACGTCCCATATTTTACTAACTGCGTATATAGCTAGTGCTCGACATCCACGAGTAATGTGATTGCAAAGGAACCGTGTCCCATATTTTACTAACCTCATATATAGCTAGTGGCTGACATCCACGAGTAACGTGACGGCAAAGGAACCGTGACTAAAACGGTAACCGTCAAGTTCAAAGGTTCCTGAACGGTTGTTACAAATTACTGTAATTAATTATATGAATGATAAATGATTATGCATTTAGGTTTTGCCCCTGACCCCTTTTCAAATTCAGTTAAATGAAAGATGTTGATTTAAAGTAATTTGTTTATTACCAAAGACCTTTTGGGTCAAGTGATATCCGGAATTTAGATAAGGCTAATATAGTGGTAGTTTTGGATTCAAAATACACAAGCTGCATATAGGGGCAAGTTGTATCCCTAATTTATTTTTAATTGACTAGGCATTATCACCAAATACACGTTAACGTTAAGTGTCAATCTTGTAATAGGTTAAGGTATTTATTAATAAAAAACTCAATTTTTTTATAAAAGTAATTTTTTTATTTGGTGTATTCTTCATCTAACCCATGAATGATTTCAAATTTAAATTTAAGCATAACCTTTTTGACTTTCCAAATAATATTATATTCATTCTGTAAAATGAATATCTATTTTCTTGAAAATTTTGTCGCAAAATAAATTTTATTTTTAAATAAATTTGTCCTAAATGACTTTTTACCATTTTTTAATTTCATTATATATGTGACAAATTAAAGTTTAATAGCTTATAGCAAGAATATTTATACAATCTTACTACTAATTAATTTTTTTTCAAGAGGAGGGTGTCTTTTAAAGAAATATATATATATATTCAGTTTAGTACTTGCCTAGTATCAAAAGTCAGTATGTGTAGGAAAACAAATTATGATTTTCCCAAAAACTTTTTTTTTGTTTTTTTTTTTGAAATATTATTGATGAATCAAGTTTATATATGTTACAAGTAAATTCTGGCTCAAGGAAGTCTAATCGGAAAAGGGAAACAAAATAAAGGGATAAAATCAAAGAGATACAACGTAATTAGGAAACTAAATCCGTCAGAATCTGGTCTTGGGCGGTCGCCCACCGGACTCCGGGCGGTCGCCCACATGAACAGACGCTTCAACTTCGTTTGGGTTTGCACTTGGGCGGTCGCCCACTTGGATTGGGCGGTCGCCCACTTGAACAGTGGAAGTAACGATACGTGAAACAGGTTCTGGGCGGTCGCCCACAAGGCCTGGGCGGTCGCCCACTTGAACAGGAACATCAGGATTATCTTCACACCCTCCCTCAAGTTGAGCATGGGGATTTAGAATGCCCAACTTGCTAACAAGTAAATCAAATTGTTGTTTTCCAAGAGCCTTAGTAAAAATATCTGCCAGCTATGTCTTAGTAGGGACATAGGAAGGAGAAATAAGACCATCCGAAATAGCATCACGAACAAAGTGGCAGTCAATTTCAATATGCTTTGTCCGTTCATGAAATACGGGGTTCTTGGCGATATCAAGAGTTGGCTGACTATCGCAGAAGATGTTGATCGCCTTCGGATGATGTACACCAAGACTTAAAAGTAATCCCTTCAACCATTTCAATTCACAGGTAAGGGCAGCCATAGAACGATATTCAGCCTCGGCAGACGAATGAGACACCGTAGTTTGTTTCTTCGTCTTCCAAGAGATAGGAGAATGACCAAGGAACACAAGCCATCCAGAGAGTGAACGGCGAGTAATAGGACAGGCTGCCCAATCTGAATCACACCATCCTTGCAGTGTGAGCTCACTATCAGCACGAAGAAGGATACCTTGACCAGGTGTGCTTTTGAGATAACGAACAACCCGCAGTGCTGCATCCCAATGATCCTTGCGAGGTTCCCTCATAAATTGAGACAAAATGTGAACCGAGTATGCCAAGTAAATGAGACGACCAACCAATCGTCTATAACGTTCTGGATCATCCAGAAAATCACCAGTGGCAAGATCGAGTTTATGATTTGGTTCAATAGGAAAGCCAGATGGCTTAGCTCCCAATAGCCCAACCTCGGATATAATGTCCAAGGTATACTTGCGTTGGCACAAAAACAGGCCAGATGGGCTACGAGCAACTTCAATACCCAAAAAATACTTCAAGGAGCCAAGGTCCTTCATCTTGAAACATTCACTTAGATACTTTTTGAAAGACTGTAAGGCAGCGGAATCGTTCCCAGCTATAATGAGATCGTCAACATACACAAGAATGTTCATATGAATCGTACCTTTGGTGAATGTGAACAAGGAATAATCAGAGTAAGACTGCGAGAACCCATAATGTTTCAATGAAGCCACAAGCTTAGCGAACCAACAACGCGGGGCTTGCTTCAGGCCATAAAGGGACTTGCAAAGACGACAAACCATATTAGGTTGATTGGAATGAAAACCCGGAGGAGGTTTCATGTAGAGCTCTTCTTGAAGATCACCATGCAAGAAAGCATTATGCACATCCATCTGATGTAGTTCCCAATTCTTTGAGGCAGCAATGGCAAGAAAGGCTCTAACGGTGACCATCTTGGCCACAGGAGCAAAAGTTTCCCTGTAGTCAATCCCTTCTTTCTGATGATTACCAAGGACCACCAAGCGAGATTTGAGTCGTTCAACTGTGCCATCAGATTTGTACTTAATCCGATAGACCCACTGGCTACCAAGAGCACGCTTACCATGCGGAAGAGAAACCATAGTCCATGTGCCATTATCTTCCAAGGCACGAATTTCAGCCTGCATAGATTCTTTCCAGCCATCTTGTGACATAGCCTCACGGAAAGTCCTAGGCTCTTTAGCCAAGGTAATAGCTGCAAGAAAGTTACGATAATTCACAGAAAAACTGTCACAATTTATGTAGTGAGCTATAGGATAAAGGGTACCTGAGGAGCCGACAGGAGTGGAGTGTTCGGGGGATGGACTAGTAGAAGTAACAAGAGTAAAGAATATAGTCCCGAAGTAGAACGGGAGGGTACTTTCGTACGCATGCCCCTCCCTAAAGCCTCTTGCTCGAAGGAGAGGTGTACGTCGTAGGAGCGTAAGAGACCTCTCGTAGGAGTAATATCTCGCAGTAAACCGTAGTCACGGGATCGTGTACATCCGTAGAGCCACTGTCAAAGGTTCTCAAACAACATCTCGCATGTCCGGATAATCAAGAAAGGCGAAATCAGCCTCTTGATTAATAATCTCAGCAGAATCCGGGGAATGAGGCACAGACGACAAATCACTGTAAGGAAAATTGTTCTAAAAAAATTTCACATCCCGGGAGACAAAAAATTTATTTGTCTCTAGATCGAACAACTTCCACCCCTTTTTGCCAAGAGGATAGCCCACAAAAATACATTTTCGGCTACGACTAGCAAACTTATCTCCCTTCGCTTTCTGATTATGAGCATAACACAAGGAACCAAAAACTCGAAGAGAGTCAAAGAAAGGTAATTTTCCGAACAAAACCTCGTAGGGAGTCTTATTGCCTAAGAGGGGAGTGGGAGTCCGATTAATCAAGTGAGCAGCAGTAAGAATTGCTTCACCCCAAAAAGAAAATAGGTAAATGAGCTTGAAATCGAAGAGCTCTAGCTACATTCAGAATGTGACGATGTTTTCGCTCGACTCGACCATTTTGTTGGGGGGTACCAACACAAGATGTTTGAAAAGTGATGCTAGTGGAGAAGAAATAATCAAGCAAGCAATTAAATTCAGTCCCATTATCAGATTGGACAACCATAATTTTCTGAGAAAACTGACGTTCAACCATTGCAATAAAAGCCATAAACATACGAAAAACTTCGGTTTTATCGACCAACAAATAAACCCAAACAGCTCGGGAAAAATCATCTACTAAAGTTAAGAAATACCGTGCACCACAAGAGGAAGAATGAGTGTATGCACCCCACAAATCACAGTGAACTTTCTCAAAAATTCTAGTAGACTTATGGTCACTAATAGGAAAACTATCTCTAGATTGTTTAGCCCTAAAACAAGTATCACAAGGTTTAAGTAAACTGCCAGAAGTACCACGAACAGGAGGAAGAAGCTTTACTATATTCTCAGAAGGGTGCCCCAAGCGATTATGCCACAACTCCAACAATAAGGCGATCCTAAGAACAGAGACATTATATGCCGAAGATGTGCCGCGAAAGTAGTAGAGTCCATCCCGCCTAACACCCATTCCAATCAGTTCCTCGACAGTCCCGTATAGCACACATAGATGAGTTAAATTGGACAAGGCAATGAATATCGTCAGACAGCTTGAGAAACCGAAATTAAATTGCACTTAAATTCGGAATAAAGAGAACATGAGAGAGAGTAATGGTGTCCGTCAGACGAACGGAACCCTCAGTATGAGCTAAAACCGATGACCCATTAGGCAAACCAACAGGACAAGCCGGTATTGTCCGAGAATCAAGAAGATATGAGGCATTTCCGGTTACATGATTGGAAGCACCTGTATCAATTACCCATAAAGATGAATCAAACTTACCATGAAGGCGATCATTTGAGATATGGGTATTACCAACAGGGCTTGCCAGAGCTTCCCATTATTCAGTAGTAAACGATGAAGAAGAAGCCACAGATGAAGATCCTACAGCAGCTGCACAAACATTAACAGGGCCACGATCCGGTCCTATTGTAGATCCGATGCGAGGAGAACCCCTACCTCGCCCATTCTGCGGACGACCACCACCGCGGGGATTGGATTTGCATTGCTCAAGCCACCAATCTGGATATCCATGCAATTCAAAGCATGTGGTGCTATCATGTCCCGTTTTCTTACAATGAGTACATGTAAGATGAGATTTATCAGGATTGTCACGACTGCGAGATCCACCGGTACGAACAGCAAAACTGACCACATCTTCAAAAACGGGTTTAGCAATACGAACTTGCTCATCTTGAGACACCAATTTATATGCCCTATCAAGACTAGGGAGAGGATCCATAGATAAAATATTGGTGCGAGTATTGGCATGATACTCGGAATTCAAACCCATAAGAAATTGATGAAGCTTCCCTATCTCTCTGCGATCTGCATGTTGCTGAGCAGCCGAGCAGTTGTTACAACAAGTACAATTGATCAGAGGTTCATGACTATGGAGTTCTTCCCACAACCCGATCAATTTACCAAAATATGTGGCCACAGACATACCCTTGGTTTGCTCACAACGAGCAATAGAGGCCTTTAATTGTTGAATGCGAGGACCGTCAACCACAGCATAACGATTCTTAAGGGAGTCCCACAAACGTTTATCATCTCTAAATTTCGAGAGAGTGCTTTTAACATTGGATTCGATAGTATTCATGATCCAAGAAATCAACATGGCATGAATAGTATTCCAATCAGATGTGGTGCAGGGAAGAACAGGTTGAGTAATCGTACCATCTAGGAAACCAAATTTTCGGCGAGCTTCAAGAGCCGTCTGCATATCACTAGCCCAATCATCATAATTTTAACCATTGAAACGAGTAGGAGTAATAAAATCGCCTGGCCTATCCTGAGGACCAAGGTAGAACGGAGAATTATATTCAATTTTAGGGGGATTATTAACGATAGCATCGTTCCCCGCCATTGATTCAGACTTGTGTATGATGTTGCTCTGATACCATGTAGAAAAACAAATTATGATTTTCCCAAAAACTTTTTTTTTTTTTTTTGAAATATTATTGATTAATCAAGTTTATATATGTTACAAGTAAATTCTGGCTCAAGGAAGTCTAATCGGAAAATGGAAACAAAATAAAGGGATAAAATCAAAGAGATACAACGTAATTAGGAAACTAAATCCGTCAGAATCTGGTCTTGGGCGGTCGCCCACTGGGACCTGGGCGGTCGCCCACATGAACAGACGCTTCAACTTCGTTTGGGTTTGCACTTGGGCGGTCGCCCACTTGGATTGGGCGGTCGCCCACTTGAACAGAGGAAGTAACGATACGTGAAACAGGTTCTGGGCGGTCGCCCATTTGCACAGGAACATCAGGATTATCTTCACAGTATGTTAGTTTGTTATGTATCTTACTTGTCAGACCTTATTTGTAGGGAGTCTATGCAAATGAATTACGGAAAGTGAATGGTTTGGACTCTCAAACTCCAATCAATGCAGTTTTACATCCCGGATGTAACGCTGTTTCAGATCCTGGTTTTAAGATATGGCAGGAGACAGTGGGTGGCATAAAAAAAGGTAGGCTATTGAATAGGCCGAGGGAAAAGTGGACTAAAGGTTCTGGTAAGGCTTCATTAGTAGATCATGTGGCTTATGTTACTGCGCTAAATAACTCGAAAGAATCAAATAAGAAAGACAGAAAAATAGTAAAAATGGAAGCTTTTCGTACAAACTTGGATCCTTTATGAGTAGGTCTCCTGAGAAACGCGTTTCTCCATAAGTTATGGAGAAATGCGTTTTTCCAAAACTTCTGGATATCAGTCTCAAAGGTTCTGGATATCCAGAACCCTTTGATCATGATATCCAGAAGTTATGTTAGAATGGGACCAACACATACCAACTTTCTGGTCATGGCCTTCACTTGTTTCTGGATATACTTTTAACTGTTTTCTGGATATACTTTTCGTTGATTTCTGGATATAGATTTGGGGTATGTGTTGGTCCCATTCTAACATAACTTCTGGATATCCTTTCAAAAGGTTCTGGATATCATGAACAAAGGGTTCTGAATATTCAGAATCTTTGAGACTGATATCCGAGCAAACCACGGGCCAAGGTCAGCGGCCAATACAAAATTTCTGGATATCCTTTCAAAAGGTTCTGGATATCATGAACAAAGGGTTCTGGATATCCAGAACCTTTGAGACTGATATCCAGAAGTAACCATGAGCCAAGGTCATGGCCAATACAAAATTTCTAGATATCCTTTCAAAAGGTTCTGGATACCCGTAACCCGTTTCTCCATAACTTATGGAGAAACGCATTTCTCCCTAGATTTTGACATCCTTTATTTGGTGTATTCTTCATATAACCCATGAATCATTTCAAATTTAAATTTAAGCATAACTTTTTTGACTTTCCAAATAATATTATATTCATTCCGTAAAATGAATATCTATTTTCTTGAAAATTTTGTCGCAAAATAAATTTTATTTTTAAATAAATTTGTCCTAAATGGCTTTTTACCATTTGTTAATTTCATTATATATGTGACAAATTAAAGTTTAATAGTGTATAGCAAGAATGTTTATACCATCTTACTACTAATTAATTTTTTTTCAATAGTAGGGTGTCTTTTAAAGAAATATATATATATATATATATATATATATATATATATATATATATATATATATATATATATATATATATTCAGTTTAGTACTAACGGATAAATAATGTTAAAATTTTCTAACAATAAAATCTCTAATTCAACTTTCGTAAAATCTAGGGAGAAACGCGTTTCTCCATGAGTTATGGAGAAACGGGTTACGGGTATCCAGAACCTTTTGAAAGGATATCCAGAAACTTTTTGTATTGGCCATGACCTTGTCTCATAGTTACTTCTGGATATCAGTCTCAAAGGTTCTGGATATCCAGAACCCTTTGAAAGGATATCCAGAAGCTTATGAAAGTGATATCCAGAAACCTTCAAAATGATATCCAGAAACTTTCAAAATGTTTCTGGATATTCATTTGATGATTTCTTGATATACATTTGAAGGTTTCTGGATATCCAGAAACCTTCAAAATGAATATCCAGAAACTTTCAAAATGTTTCTGGATATTCATTTGATGGTTTCTGGATATACATTTGAAGGTTTCTGGATATCCAGAAACCTTCAATAAGCAATTTCTGGTCTTGGCCTTGGATTTGGCTTCAAATCTATTTTTTCTGGATATCCGCCCAAAGGCTTCCTGGATATCCGTTCCAAAGCTTCTGGATATCCAGAACCCTTTGAGACTGATATCCAGAAATTTTCTTCTGGTTATCAAACGTATAGTTTCTGGCTATTAAAAACGCGTTTCTCCATAGTTATGGAGAAACGCGTTTCTCAGCAGACCTACTCTTCAACTTTTTTAAAGATGACCAAACTTTTAACTAATAATCAAGTAATCAGAGAAAAATTATTCATAATAAAAACCAAAGGAAATGACCACGATAGGAATATTTCTTACCAAAACAAGTCACCAATGTTTCATGAGCGACAAGTCAAAGTTTGCCATTCCTACGGCATTAGCTTGGTTATTATGTTTCTTGCTTATAAGCTAGCTAGTTTGTAAAATATTCCGAAATCCATTGTATCACATGCATTTTTCACTAAGAGAATATTCGCTCCCAAATAGTTTTGATTTCAGAATTGATATGTTAAAAAGGTTTCAATTCCGGAAATGTCATGCATAAAAATTGTAATTCAATGTTTATTTAGGTGACTGAATTTGAAGTACGAAAATCAAATCAAATACACTTTCTGGCCAGTTGGCCACCACCACGACCAAAGGAAATGACCATCAAACCCTATAATGATACGTATAGCATGGCCTATTGGCTACCACGCGTTTCTAGTCATTGAAACAGTGACATTGATGAACTCAGTCTTCTCTCGCGACATACGGTCCACAATAATTTTCATATATCTCTCAAACACCTCATCTATAATTGATTCCCCAAAGTGACTAACAAGCATAGGTTCAGCTACAGCCCTCATACACTTTGCCACACTGTATCCTCCCACTTCTTCATCAAATGTTTCTGAGTCGTTGTTAGTGAAACCATCATAACAAGCATTCCAATTTACTTCAGACACCTCAAGGCGATCAATCTTGAACAATCCTTCTTTCTCAACTTCAAATTTTATCTCTTTAGGAGATGGAGTGTACTGCGGAATATTGAATGTATCCATTTTACCCTCTTCTATGATTTCCTGCATCATAAACAAGTGACAAAAAATCAGCTTGAATGACAAGTATAACATCATATTTATGTTCTGAAAAAACTAGTTAGCTTAGTGTTTGGTGCAAGAGTAAGTCTCGTTAAACAAAAAAAAAAACAGTTTTTCCTAACACAATGATAAATTTAGTATTTAATGGCTAAAACAATGTCAGTTTTCTATTAAAATTGCAAGTTTTACTCTAGATTAGATATATAAAGATTTCTATCTTGCAAATCTGGCAGTTTCAACAAACAAAAGAATAGTTTTAATAGCTAATCTGACAAATTTTACTCAAAAAATATGGATGAGGTAAAATTCAAATCTGGCAGTTTCAACAAACAAAAGAATAGTTTTACTATCAATATTTTCAGTACGATAGCTAAATTTCCAAATTTGACAGTTTTAATTATATAAATGGTTGTTATATAGCCAGAAAATATATTTTTCCCTATTGGTTATACAGCCAGAAAATATATTTTTCCCTATTGGTTAGGAAAACATTTTTTTTTCACAATTTTTTTGGTGGTGCAATAAATTTAAATGCAATTTCATACAAGCAAATAGAGCTAGATCTCTAAAATAGTGAGAACTGGTGTACTATATGAGAAGATAGTTAGGTTGAATTTGGGCTAAAAAAAAGAAGATGATGAAAGTGAAATATATGGAGGTCACGTGGAAAGAAAGCAACTAAAGAAACCGAACATGGTCCCTCTATTTCTTTCTTTGTTTCAATTTAAATGCATGAAAATATGTACACCACTCCTGTATACATCTCACACACACACGCACGCGGGTTTTAGCCTGATGGTTAGAGTTCATAGGCCACAGCGCGGAGGAGTCGTGGGTTTGATTCCCACCAGGTGGTTAGAGGGAATGGCATTCTGCTCCTGGCATCGTAGGCGCTGTCTGTGAAGTGCGTCGAGGGAGCGGTGAAATGTGTTGATCCCCTTCTTTTAATAGAGAAGAAGAAAAAAAAAAAAATCTCACACACACACACCACCAACCCGTACAAAATTAACTCCCTTTTATTTAAAATAATAATCTCACTTACAAAATATCATTTTACCCGCAAAGAAAGTTAGATATCTAAAAGAGTGTCATTAATTATACTAAAAGAGTATTTAAGGTCACCATGTAAATTATAAGCATAGCCATCGTCATTGATCCTCAGGAAACATTCTACATTTTTTATTGTTTTTGAATGGAGAGAGTATTTAACACTAAGTTACCTCTTTCACCATTTCATTGAGAGCAGCAGCTAAGAGCTCCCAAATATAACAACATTCTTTGCTCGAAGGATCATCACTTTTTCTCCCCAAAAATGTTAAAACCATGCGACCTCCGGTCACCATTTCATCTGAGCGACACTTTAGAAACATAGAGAAATCTCTTTGAAACTGCCCATAGTAAGCTCTAAGCACGTTAGGAGGACTCGTACTTGATATATAAATGTTCCCTTTGTTATTTTCTACCCCTTCCGGAACCTGCTTAATGAATTAAACTCGTAAGAACACATGTCAGATATATGTGTAAAATCACCAAAATGGCGAAGAAATTAAATTAAATTCAACTTAGTACCTTTGAGAGCCACATGAGACTGTAAGAAGAATGGACAAAATGCAAACTTTTGGAGGCAAAAAGCCTATTGTAGAACGATCCAGGAACACCGTTGAAAAAGCATGGCCCAAAGCCAGATCCCATTTGTTGTTTCAAATTTTCTTGGAATTTTGGTAGGGAAAGGAAGATGGAGTTGAAATCATTTCCAGGGAGGTCATTTAGGTAAATTTGGAATTCGGGAGATTGTTGGCATAGGTTACGCCTGATGTTGTCAACGGTCTTGATGAGCTCTGAAACAACAAACAAGGTGTTTGGCCCAGAGGAACAACCCAAATCTGTAACGTGTAGGGTTTTGGGGAAAATGTTCTTGTAGAGATCTGTTATGGCTTCTTCTATTATGGGCTTTGTCATGGATATTACCTTTCTCTGTGACCAAAAAAGAATTAAAAGGAAAGACTCAGAATAAATTTCTTTGATAAGCTAAAATTTTGAAAGGAATATTCCATTTTTATTTCGTTTTTAATATTGTCACAGCAAGCTTCTATGCAATTTTATTGATATTATTCGTTCTTGGGATTGTCCCAATCCATGACGAATTCAGGATTTATGTTTAGAAGAGTAACTTTTTTTTAGAAGAGGTCAATATAATAAATCTAAAAATTTAATGGATCGTAATGATAAAAATCCAAAGTCAGAGGGGTCGGTTGACCTCTCCCCTCATATGAAGAACCGCTCTAGTCTCAACAAAATGAACTATTTTCCGGATGTGGTTGCCTGCCTTATAATGAAAGAGTGTAAGCATTGCAGGCTTGCAGCGTGCAAAATGAAAAAGTGGACATGGTTGCGCAGATTGAAACTTATAAATCAGAATACTGGATAGAAAATGAAATACCGAGTACTGGATTACTAGCATATGTATGTATGTACGTATATACCTGAACAAGGGAGTTAGAGGAGTAGCTGGTATCTCCAATCCCTCCATTCATGTGAAGCACATCAAGAACTTCCATCTCTCTCTCTCTCTCTCTCTAGCTAAGATTTTGCTTCTGGCTTTGTATGAGTGAAATGTGATACATGCACCCTATATTTATAGCCACTAGTAAAGAGCTTCCAAATAATTGATAGGAGATATTAAGCTTAAATGACGTCATGATATGAGATCATGAGTTGCTAGCATCATTCCTAGCTAAGAAGTACCTATCCACATTGTACTAAAAATTCGAAACGTGCACGGTCCTATTACAACTACGACTAAAACTACTCCATTCATCTCTATAGTGAACGTTCATTTTTAAGTTTAAGAAGAAAAAAATATTTCAAAAAAAAAAAAAAAGTTTAAGGAAAAAAAAAGAAAGTAAGTGATGATGCCAAAAACGTTCTTATCATCTCAAATATATCGTCAGGTTGTATCCTATATATTTGAATACCATGAAAAAGAAGAACAAACGTATAAACTAATCTGAGGCTACACCGGCGAATGCCCTTCGGCGTGATAGTAGTTATTTGTGTTTAGAGAGAGAAATCAATTGACAAAAGTTTAGAGTCAAAATATGCGTTACCAAAATAATGTGAACTATGGCTTGTATTTATAGGTGTAGGATGTAGATTCCATCTTTGATTAGGAAATTGAGTGAGAGAAGGTTATAATCCTTGCGAAAATATAACTTCCCACAATCCTTGTTTGAGTAGGATTAGTATTGCCTTCTATCCGTATGCCTATAAAGCATGCTACTCGACTTGTCATGCTTGGTTGAACAGAATGAGTGCCGAAGAAGAAGAAGAGAGGAGAGAAAGGGTAGATAAGCTTATTTTCTTGCCTTTTAATGACCAAGGAGGTGGTCCTCGTCTTTTGATGAAGTCCTCATCGACTTTGATATGCCTAGCTCGGCATAAGAGAGTATGCCTTGTCGGCATTGGTAAGTGCCTAGGTCGTCATACAAGAATTTTGTGCATTAGTCATTGTGCGCTCTGATATGTATAGTTCGACATAGTGAAAAATAACGAGAAGTCATAAAGAGCATAGGTAGGGAAGGCCTACTCCCTATGTCATATTTGAGACTTATGGATTATATTTTGGGTCAAATCCAATGGGTCTTACCTGATTATGATCCACGTTCGTAAATCGATTTATACCGTTCAGTGGCCCCCGACTTCCTAGCTCGGCTATACCGAGTAGGAAGTGGTGCTCGACCTCGGCTTAAACGGATACGAACGGGTTTTTTACGAATCACGAGGCGTCCCATTATTCGTCGATTATTTAGACAATGATGAGCGCAATTTACGAGGTTTGGACATTCGACTTGGGAACAATCTAAAAAATTAAATGTGGAGATGATGACGACGACTTAACCCGGGTTTCGACCCATACCCATTTCAAATCTTGGTATAAATGAAAAAACCCCTCTCCTTTTTGCTCTTTTATCACTGTTTGCATTTGAGAGAGACCCATAAGCTTGAAATCTGCATATTGCTCTTGAGTTCGTGCTTTGATTTTCTTGAATCTGTGTTCAGTTCCTTCGTGTCTTTCAACATCAAAGTCCAATTTCAAGTATAAATCTCCTTAATCTCCTTATTTCTTGCATTTTACTTTTTAATTTCTGGGTTTTGGAGTTGTTCTTAGTGGGTTTGTTCAAATCGTCATTGTTGGTGTTCTTGAAGCTTTTCTTGATTTTTTCTTGTGCCTTCCTCGTTCGTAGTCATGGCCAAAACATGGAGAAGCAACCCAAATGCCTTGTATTTCTATCACACCCAAAATCTTAGAATTTACCAACGAATAGATGGCCCTTGGATGATGTTGAGTCTGAATGAAATCGGGGAGATACTGACGAGGTACCAATCTCCTAGAACCGACGTGCCTTTTCCTATTCAGTTTAGGATTGACCGCCTTAACGTTGAATACCCAAACGTTGTGTTGTTCCACGGTTGGACTGAAATCCTTGATCACATCAACCTCTATTAGATGAAGTCTGACCACCTGTAGCGCCCTCCGTTGTTGGGTAAAATCCCTCCTCGGTTTTAGTTAATAGGACGAGGAGGGATACTCTTTCTCATCCTTCCATTTTGCATTGGCCAAATTTTGACCCTTGTTTTTTCGTTTGTGCAGCTATGACAGGAAGAAGAAGTAATACTGCTCATCCTATTGGTAGGCAGTCATCGTGGCAAGCTACAACGAATAAATAGAATTTATCAGTACAAAATTTACAAGTGCTACGAAACCGAGAAGGAAAAATAAAAGTGATGAGAAGGTACCTCACTGAGTATGAGGCCTTTTCTGTTTGCCAAATGCTCCCTGCTTGGCTTGGCCTCTACTAAGTGTTCGAGCAAGTCCTCATCCATTGCATGATAGACTATAGACCGGCCTAACACTAGTATAGATTGGATCTTAGGAAACACACCTTAGATAGCGCTTTTAAAAAGCACTATCTAAGGTGTACACTTACATAGCGCATCCTCATCTTCAAATTTAATAATCAAGGGAAAAAAATAATAATAATGAAAAAAATTAACTAACATAGCGCTTATTAGGAAAACGCTATCTTAGTAAAAGCTTACATAGCGCTTATTAGGAACGCTATGGTAGTAAACGCTTCCTAAGTGTTATTTATTATTATTTTTTTATGAGGAAACGGATCTCTCTCTCTCTCTCTCTCCTTCCGGAATCCATGTTCTCTCTTCTCTCCCACGCATTTTCATTATTCAAAATTGACGAAAATCATCGCCTTCTTTTCGCAACGCAACCACTGCCTCTCCGTGCGCCTCTCCAGATCTCGAGCACCTCACATCTTCGAAGAAGAGACGAAGAGACGAATGGAATTGCGATCGATTTGAACTGCAAAATCGAAAGCCACCACCAGCCACCGTCGCACGCCCGCACCAGTTTTGCCAAGGTATTTCGATTCTCTCCCGTCTCCTCCAGGTAACGCGTCTTTCTTTGCTTCTACTCCATTCTCTTCCCCTTCTTTGTTGATTTTCTTCAAATTTGTTTGGGTTTGATTTAGGTCTAATAATTTTTTTCAATTTTAGGGGTTTTGATCTCTCTCATTTTGCAATTTTCTGGGGTTTTATGGATCTTTATTGAGAGCAATCAATTCTTAAGCAGTAGGAACTACAGAGGTAAACATTTATTTTCGATTTTACTACTTTTCTTTTACTCTTTGTTGCAATTTTCTGGGTTTTGGTTCAATTTGATCATTAGTTGTAGTTCAACTGTTTGTTAAAATGTCTGAATGGGTAGATTCATGTCTACTTGTAATCTGCAGCTTTAGTATGGGTAGTCTATAATGAACTATGAAAAAATTTGGTAAAAATCATTTAGGGACAGAGTTTATAGAATACAAAAACCTTCATTTTGGTACAAAATTTTCTTAAAAATGGATATTCATCTTGGGATGGGGGCAATGTATTTATATATATATATATATATATACATATATATATATATATACATATATATATATATATATATATATATATATATATACATATATATATACATATATATATATATACATATATATATACATATATATATATACATATATATATACATATATATATATACATATATATATATATACATATATATATATACATATATATATATACATATATATATATATATACATATATATATATACATATATATATATACATATATATATATATACATATATATATATATATATATACATATTTTTTTTAAGTTCAGTTGTTTCTAGGAATGAATTAAGAGTTTTAGCAATCATGTTTGCAACTTGACTGACGGAGGCAAAATGAAGAGCTTCATACTGAGCTGGAAAAGCAAGCCTTGGAATTGGTGATGGGACACATTAGAAATGATAAAATCAGGATATCATTGATTGATACTCGAGAACAACTGAAAGAGGAGAAGGAAAAAGTTGAGCATCTGGAACAGTTGAGTCAAGATCTTATTCTAACGTAGCGCAAGGCAAATGACGAGCTGCAAAATGATAGAAAGGAGTTAATTGTTGTAAGCATAAATTTCTTATGCTTCTGAAATCACGTTTTTTTTTTCTAAGCAGTTTCTCTAGGCAATTTGTATACCGATATGATCAGTAAATAACTTGTTTTTATTGGGTTATAGGGCTTGGATGGCCAGTCTACACCTGCAAAAATTGGTGTGGAGAAAATGGGACACATGAGTAATGCTCCATTCCTTGCTGCAGCAAAGAGAAAGTTTCCAGCAAGAATGGCAGATGTGAAAGCTTTGGAGTCATGTTTACTGCGGGAGAAAAAGATCAGGGACCATAACTGGCATCCTTTCAAGATTTTTCCAGTTGAAGGTAGCGAGTAGCGACCACCGCAAGGTATGTTTGATCACCCACATACTCCATCCGTCCCATTTCAAATTGCAAAATTTGCCCTTTTAGTGTTTAACTTTGAATATATTACCTATCCAAAGTAACTTTTTAACCTCTGAAATGGTCAGGTTACCCAGCTCCTATCTAATGACACTAAGTAGAATGGGTGCCACATTGTATGGTTGATATATCTTTAAGTGGGGAAGTGATGTTCACTTCCTTATTGGCCAACACTATCCCTTCCAGGTTGTATCAACTATAGCTTTTTACATTAGTTGGGAAAAAATATTGTATACTAAAAATCATGTGTCTGTGTTTGCATATGTTTTTCCTTCATACTTCATATTTTATTCACACTTATTTCTCTCTTTTCAAATATCTTTTCTTTTCTTTTACCATCTCTCCACTATTTCATTGTTTTCTCACTTCTCTTTGATGATTCCATGCTATGTTTCACATTAGCCAACCTGTTGTTGTATAGTTTGGTTATGTCATGTCTCCCGTTAGGACCAATGGGCTTGAGCTGAATCAAGAGGGAGTATGTAGGTCAATTTGGTCCTCTTGAACCCTGATGTTTTATTGTTTCCCATTTCCTTTTTTTCTCTCTTTCTTCTCCTTGCCTTTTCTGGATCTTTGTGTTGGTGATTTTAGTGTCATCAACTTGTTTTATTGTAATGGTGATTTACTAAGAGATCAATGTGATTCGTATTAGACTCGGATACGAGTAAGGGAAAGTGTGGAGTACACACTCGTTTGAGCTAAAACGAAGTCAACCTCGATAAAGAAGTAAAAGTTAAAGGGTAGCACTTTTTGCTGATATGCTCGGCCGAGCAGAGTCCTTGACTCGGCCGAGCATAGCATAGCAGATTGTCCAAGTTTCTGGACAGCCTTGCTCGGCCGAGGCATATGCCTTGCTCGGCCGAGCAGTATGAATAGCACGGCCGTGAAGTTCAAATGACACGGCCGTGCAGCTGGGCAAATTGTCATGGGACATCTTTGCTCGGCCGAGCGAGTCCCTTGACTCGGCGAGCGGTTCTGAACAGTGCTTCAAAATGAAAAGACACATCGCTTGGCTAAAGTCATGTCTTTTGATTGTACCCTTTAACTAATACCTCTCCATCTGTATATATACAGGGATTGATCTCAGTTGTACATATATGAATAAAATACAAGAGTGATACAACAATATAACGAAAGCAAACAATTCTCTAGTTTTGATTTGTTCTCTTTGCCTAGAAAACAAATTGCGTGATTGTCTTATCCCAATAAAGATTTTGTGTAACCCAGGCATTAAGGGTCGAAATACTTTATTCGGAAAGTGGATTATACACGATTCAATCACATATCCGGCCTCTGTATCAAGATCAAGACCCTATATTTCCCCTACAAACGAATAAAGTATTTGGTGATACTCATGGCTGGTGGAAGTACTTTGAAGGAGATGACGAACAAGTTTGGGAAGCTAGACAAATTTGAAGGACAAGATTTCCGGCGTTGGCAGAAGAAGATGCACTTCCTTTTAACAACTTTAAAGGTGGTGTATGTTCTTTCTACCCCTATTCCGGAATTGCTTGAAGATGACATCTTGGAGGCAATCAGACGTAGATCAAAGTGGGAAAACGACGACTACATCTGCAGAGGACACATATTAAACGGTATGTCTGATTCTCTCTTTGACATCTATCAAAATGAGAAATCTGCAAAAGAGTTATGGGATTCTCTTGAATCCAAGTACATGGCAGAGGATGCTTCTAGTAAGAAGTTCCTTGTGAGTAATTTTAATAATTACAAGATGGTCGATTCAAGACCTGTCATGGAACAATTCAATGAACTCCTTAGAATCCTTGGACAATATACTCAACATGGGTTGAAGATGGATGAGTCAATATCGGTTTCAAGTGTGATTGATAAGTTGCCTCCCTCCTGGAAGGATTTCAAACACACTTTGAAACATGGTAAAGATGATCTGTCTTTGGTACAACTTGGTAGTCACTTGCGCATAGAGGAATCTCTAAGGGCGCAAGAGAATGACAAAGACAAAGGAAAGGAATTTGGTGGACCATCGGTCAATATGATTGATGATGGTAGAAACAAAAACAAAGGAAAGAAACGCAGTTTCAATGACAATGGTTCTGGTCCCAACAAAAAGCCTAAATTGGCATGTTGGAAGTGTGGCAAATCTAGTCACTTTAAGAAGGATTGTCGTGTTGGAAACAACAAGAAAGGCGCAAGCACAAGTGGTTCGGGAAAGGGGTCTAAGGACCATTCTCAAAACCAAGGTCAGAATTTAATACATAGTTGGAACAGATTTATTAAAAATTCTGTTTCACTAATTTCTGAGGCATTTTATGTGCAGGATGATGCTATTGCGTGGTGGATTGATTCCGGTGCCACAACTCATGTTTGTAAAGATCGTTGTTGGTTTAAGTCATACGAACCAATGGAAGACGGATCTGTCCTTTACATGGGTGATGATCATTCCGCTCCTATTCAAGGAAGAGGAAGTGTGGTGTTGGAATTCAGTTCGGGAAAAACTATTTCTTTGTTTAATGTTTTATATGTACCTAAACTTCGTAAGAATTTAATTTCTGGTCCTGTCTTGAACAAATGTGAATATAAACAAGTGTATGAATCCGATAAGTATATCTTATCAAAGTCTGGTGTATTTGTAGGATTTGGTTATTATAACAATGGAATGTTCATGTTGAATTTAAATAAAATTCCTGTTAACTCTAGTTCTGTTTATATGACTTCCTCTGTTGTTGTTAATTCCTCATTATGGCATGCTCGGTTAGGACATGTGCACTATAAAAGAATGCTTGAAATGTCCAAAGATGGTTTGATTCCTGTTATTGATAATAATACGAAAAGGTGTAATACTTGCATGTTAACAAAAATCACTAGGAAACCTTTTAAAAGTGTTACAAGGAATTCTGTAAAACTTGAATTGATACATAGTGATTTATGTGATTTTCATGCAACTCCATCTTTAGGCAATAAAAAGTATATTGTCACTTTTATAGATGATGCTTCTAGGTTTTGCTATATTTATTTCTTTGCATGCAAAAGATGAAGCCCTAGATAAATTTAAAATTTATAAAACTGAAGTTGAACTTCAACTTAATGGCTTGATTAAAACCTTACGTACGGATAGAGGTGGTGAATATTATGATCCTAAATATTTCCAATCCGTAGGAATAATTCATGAGATTACGGCTCCTTATGTACCACAACAAAATGGTGTGGCTGAAAGGAAGAATAGAACTCTTGAAGAAATGGTTAACGCCATGTTGTCTTACTCGGGCTTGAGTGACGGGTTTTGGGGTGAAGCCATGTTAACGGCTTGTCATCTATTGAATAGAGTTCCTAATAAAAGGAACAAGATTACCCCATATGAGCTTTGGTATAAGAAACGACCAAACTTGACATTTTTGCGAGTTTGGGGATGTAGGGCCGTGGTTAGACTTCCGGACACTAAAAGGAAAAAGTTGGGAGAAAAAGGTATTGATTGCATCTTTGTTGGATATCTTTGAGCATTCCAAGGCATATAGGTTTTATGTTATAGAACCTAATGAATTCATTTCTATAAACACAATTATAGAATCAAGAGATGCAATCTTTGATGAGAATCGTTTCTCTTCGATACCTAGACCCAAGGATATTATACCAATGTCGGCTGAATCTCAAATGGATGATCATTCAATTGATGTACCAAGTGAGACACCCGAACCTCGTAAGAGTACAAGAGTAAGGAAAGCTAAATCATATGGTTCTGATTTTCAACTATATTTAGTTATGGGATCAAGAGATCAAATTGAATCTCAATACTCTTACTGTTATAGTATAGAGGAGGATCCAAGAACCTATGATGAAGCAATAAAATCTCGAGACGCTGGTTTTTGGAAAGAAGCCATCGATGATGAGATTGGTTCTATTGTGGAAAATAATACATGGGTCTTGTTTGATTTACCACCAGGCTGTAAACCTTTGGGGTGCAAATGGATCTTCAAAAAGAAGATGAAAGTAGATGGAACTATCGACAAGTTTAAAGCTCGATTGGTAATCCAAGGCTTTAGACAAAAGGAAGGGATCGATTACTTCGATACCTATGCACCGGTTGCTCGTATCACTACTATTAGATTTCTGATAGCTTTGGCAGCTATTCAGAATCTATTGATCCATCAAATGGATGTCAAAACAGCATTCTTAAATGGTGATTTGGAAGAAGAAGTGTATATGAAGCAACCTGAAGGATTTGTTATGCCAGGTAATGAGCATAAGGTATGTAAGTTAATTTAGTCATTGTATGGGCTGAAGCAAGCACCTAAGCAGTGGCATCAAAAATTTGATGAGGTTGTTTTGTCGAATGGTTTTGTATTAAATCAGTCCGACAAATGTGTATATAGCAGATTTGATGAATCCGGTAAAGTTGTAATCATCTGTCTATATGTAGATGACATGTTGATTTTTGGCACTGACCAAAACGTATTTGATAAAACTAAGAAGTTTTTGTCATCAAAGTTTTCGATGAAGGACATGGGAGAAGCCGATGTAATTCTTGGTATAAAGATTAAACGGATGAACAAGGGAATTGCAATATCACAATCTCATTATATTGAGAAAATTCTCAAGAGGTTTAATTGTGATAATTGTTCTAAAGTTAGTACTCCCATGGATCCTACTGAGAAACTTGTATCAAATACTTGGTAAACCCGTGTCACAGCTCGAATACTCAAAAGCCATAGGCAGTTTGATGTATGCTATGACGGGCACTCGACCTGATATTGCTTATGCAGTTGGAAGATTGAGCAGGTTCACTAGTAATCCTAGTAGACAACATTGGCATGCTATAACAAGGGTGTTCAAGTACTTAAAAGGTACTATGGACTATGGTTTGTGTTATAGTGGACATCCTTCTATATTAGAAGGTTATACCGATGCTAGTTGGATCAACCAAGAAGATTCATCTTCTACTAGTGGTTGGGTGTTCTTGCTTGGAGGAGGTGCCATTTCTTGGGCTTCCAAAAAGCAGACATGTATTACACATTCTACAATGGAATCTGAGTTTGTAGCATTGGCTGCTGCTGGAAAAGAAGCGGAGTGGCTTCGGAACTTGATATATGAGATTCCATTATGGCCAAAACCGATATCACCAATGTCTATCCATTGTGATAGTGCTGCCACCTTGGCTAGGGCCTATAGTCAGATTTATAATGGCAAGTCTAGACACTTGGGTGTAAGACATAGTATGATTCGGGAGTTAATCATGAATGGTGTGATATCAGTTGAATTTTTTCGGTCGCAACAAAATTTGGCTGACCACTTGACGAAGGGGTTAGCCAGAGACTTGATAAATAAGTCTGCAATGGGAATGGGATTAAAGTCCATTTAATCCTCTAATTGTGAGATACCCAATTCCCTTCTAATACAACGTTAGAAGCTTGAATTCAATGTGGAAAGCTCGCAGTTGGAGATTGGAACACATGTTATTATCTTTCCCAAGGTATGTGTTCAGACCTGCAAGTAAAGGTTAGGTTGAAGAATATCTTCTTAATAGTTCCTTTGAAAAATTGCAAATGCAGGTGCAAGATTAAAAGGAACTACCTATGTGGACATGAAGTTTTGCCGCTTCAAGAAGCTAGGACTTGGCTTCCTATATGTTCACTATTGGATATGGACACATGGCTTGTAATAGTGTCAAGATTAAACTAAGAGAATTGTACTGAACTTATGTGTATAGTATCTTCAGGTATTCATATGAGTTGACGGGTTCAATCGTTACGACACCCCGATTCTCGAGTATTTGAAATGTGTATTATACTAAGATGAAAATTCAATCGCAAGACATTTTCATTTATGCATTCGTTTGTTTCGTTATTTATAAAGTTTAGTAAATCAAAGGATTACACTAAAATGGAGGGGATTTGTTGGTGATTTTAGTGTCATCAACTTGTTTTATTGTAATGGTGATTTACTAAGAGATCAATGTGATTCGTATTAGACTCGGATACGAGTAAGGGAAAGTGTGGAGTACACACTCGTTTGAGCTAAAATGAAGTCAACCTCGATAAAGAAGTAAAAGTTAAAGGGTAGCACTTTTTGCTGATGTGCTCGGCCGAGCAGAGTCCTTGACTCGGCCGAGCAGAGCATGGCAGATTGTCCAAGTTTCTGGACAGCCTTGCTCGGCCGAGGCATATGCCTTGCTCGGCCGAGCAGTATGAACAGCACGGCCGTGCAGTTCAAATGACACGGCCGTGCAGCTGGGCAAATTGTCATGGGACATCTTTGCTCGGCCGAGCGAGTCCCTTGACTCGGCCGAGCAGTTCCTGAACAGGTGCCAGTTCAAAATGAAAAGACACATCGCTTGGCTAAAGTCATGTCTTTTGATTGTACCCTTTAACTAATACCTCTCCATCTGTATATATACAGGGATTGATCTCAGTTGTACATATATGAATAACATACAAGAGTGATACAACAATATAACGAAAGCAAACAATTCTCTAGTTTTGATTTGTTCTCTTTGCCTAGAAAACAAATTGCGTGATTGTCTTATCTCAATAAAGATTTTGTGTAACCCAGGCATTAAGGGTCGAAATACTTTATTCGGAAAGTGGATTATACACGATTCAATCACATATCCGGCCTCTGTATCAAGATCAAGACCCTATATTTCCCCTATACTTTGTTCCCCATTGCACTATGTTTGTTGGATGGATTGTTTATTATTTATATTTATTCCTGCTTTATCTACATCATTATGGATGCAGCCTCAAACTGATGTCAGTATTGATGGCTGTGTTGCCGAGGATTCTAAGACTGAGGACAATGATTTGTACTTGTCAGATTGTAGAATTCTATTTGTTGGTTTTGATGCTTCTAAAATGCGCAAACTAGTCAACATGGTTCGTAAAGGAGGTGGTTCTCGCTATATGTCACTGAATGAAAAATTAACGCACATAGTCATTGGAGTTCCCCAGAGGCGTAAGAATTTAATTTATACAACTCAGTTTGGTTTTGTTCTTAATATTTTCTCTCATACCTATGCTCCAAATAGATGTTTACTTGTAACCTTACATATGAAATAAGCACATTTATTCGATTTTAGGGATTTTATATTTGCCTGAGAAAATAAACTTTGCCTACTTTACAGAAGATGAGTGCCATGGTAGTTTTTCCAGTATGACCTTTGTTTTTGAAAGTACTTACGTATCTACACATTGGATTCGAGCTAGTTTAGAGGTATCTGGATCATTTATTCCTCTTTGGTTAACCCTTTGGTCAACGGATCCGATAAGTTATCTTTTGACTTCACATAGTCAATAGATATAGTACCAGTTGAGAGTAGTTGTCTTATGATATTATGTGTACGATGTATATGTATAGAATTACCATTGTACATGTTGCTTTGTGCCCTACCAATTGCTTACTGGCTATCACAATGGATACAAATTGCTGGCATAGGCTTCGTCCATTTTGGAATATCTTCTAGAAATTGGCGTAGCCATTCGACTTCTTCACCACACTTATCCAAAGCTATAAACTCTGCTTCCATAGTTGATCTGATATCTAGTTAGCATCAGTATATCCTTCAATCACGAGTATATCCTTCAATCACAGCTGCTAATGTGAATACATATCCACTTGTAGACCTAGAGTCTTTGATATCTGATATCCAGTTAGCATCAGTATATCATTCAATCATAGCTGGATGTCTAGTATAATGTAATCCATAATCACGAGTATATCTTAAGTACCTTAGTACTCTCACAATACCCTTCCAATGGTCTGTCCCAGGATTACTTGTATACCGACTCAGTTTGCTCACAACATAAGCAATATCTCGCATTGTACAAATCATTAAGTACATTAAACTTCTAATGATCCTTGAATACTCTAACTGAGACACAGGTTCGCCTCTATTATTTGTTAAATGTAGGCTTGTGTCAATTAGAGTAATCACGGTTCTATTGTCATCCTTGTTAAATTTCTCTAAATTTTATCCACATAATGTGATTGACTCAGTACAAGTCCATCAGATATTCTAAAAATTTTCACTCTAGGATCACATCCTCTAAACCCATATCTTTCATGTCAAACTTCGAGTTCAACATATTTTTTGTGGATTTAATCATTTTATCACATCTTCCTATGATAATCATGTCGTCTACATAAATACACAAAATGACATAGCCATTTTCCGTATTTTTTATATAGACACATTTGTCACATTCATTGATTTTAAATCCACTTTTAATCATGGCTTGATCAAACTTTTGATGCCATTGTTTTGGTGCTTGTTTGAGGCCATACAATGACTTCACTAACTTGCACACTTTATTTTCTTGCCCTGGAGCAGAAAAACCCTCTGGTTGTTCCATGTAAATCTCCATTTAGAAAGGCTGTTTTTACATCCATTTGATGTACTTCAAGATTTCGCATTTCAGCAATTGCAAGTACAATCCTAATAGACATTATCCTCGCAACAGGAGAATATGTGTCAAAGTAATCTAGGTCTTCCTTTTATTTGTAACCTTTATTTACAAGTCTAGCCTTATACTTATCAATTATTCCATCCGCCTTCCTTTTCCTTTTAAAAATCCACCTATATCCCAGTAGTTTACTTTCCGAAGGAAGATACACTAGTTCCAAAGTGTGATTTTGCAAAATGGAATCAATTTCACTCTTAATGGCCTCTTTCCACAAAGGTCCTTCGGAAGAGCTCATGGCTTCTTTATAACTTTGTAGCTCACTTTCTAGCATGTAGGTTAGAAAATCCAGGCCATAGGATTTTTCTACTCTAGCTCTTTTGCTACGTCGAGGTTCCATCTCCTCTTCTTCAATTCTATCTTGAACGTGTTCTTTTTCTATTGAATGTTGTACCCTAGTTGATGAGCTTGCCTCATTTCTTAACTTACATGGGAACACATTCTCAAAGAAAGACATTTCTAGATTCCATTATAGTATTCTTGTGTATATCTTGAATTTTTGATTCATAAACTAGAAATCTATAAGCACAACTATTGTGTGCATATCCATTGAATATGCAATCAACAGTGTTTGGTCCGATTTTCACCTTTTTAGGTGAAGGTACGGCTACCTTTGCAAGACACCCCCACACTCGCAAGTATTTGTAACATGGAGCTTTTCCATGCCATAATTCATATGGGCTCTTTTTTAGTTTCTTTCGAGATACCTTATTTAACACATAATTTGTCGACAATACGGCTTCTCCCCACATGTTAGAAGATAATTCCGAACTTATCAACATGGCATTCATCGCTTCTTCTAATGTCCGATTTTTACATTCGACAACACCGTTTTGTTGGGATGTATATAGTGTCGTGGTTACATGTTTAATTCCATTTTGAGCTCAAATTGCCTCAAATGGAGATTCATATTACCTACCACGATCACTTCTTGGCACCTTAATTTTCCAGTTTAATTGATTCTCAACTACATTTTTATAGAGAGTGAACTTTCTTATAGCTTTAACTTTACTTTTGATGAGGTACACATAGCAATATTTTGTGCTATTATCAACAAAAGACACAAACTACTTATTGCCACCACGTGATTGTGTTGATTTGAAGTCACATATGTCTGTGTGAACTAACTCGAGTGGTTCACTATTTCTTGTTATTGGATGGAATGAAAGTTTTGTAAATTTTTCTTCTACACAAGTTTCACATTTGTGTTTGCAATCAAATTTAAATTTGGGTATGCAATTCAAGTTAATTAATCTACGAATGGCATCATAATTAACATGTCCTAATCTAGCATGCCACAAATGGGAAGACTCAAGCAAGTAAACTGAAGAGTTATTCATTCCATTGATTATTTGCTTAATCGATATTACATTAGGTTTCACCACCATTACACTTAACTTAAACATCCCATCATTCACATACCCTTTTCCTACAAACATTCCATTCTTGGACAAAGTGACAACATCGGATTCAAACACAATACGAAAACCATGTTTAATTAAAAGCGAGCGGGACACCAAGTTTTCCGGATATCGGGCACATAGAGCACATTGTTGAGAGTTAATTCCTTTCCGGATATCATCTTCAAAACCACCTTCCCTTGACCTTTGATGTCGGAAGTGGCTGAATTCTCCGTAAACAACTTTTTGCCATTTTACATAGCTTCAAAAGTACTAAACATGTCTTTGTTGGAGCATACATGTTTAGTAGCATCAGTTTCAATCAACCACTAATTTGGATTCGATCCCACCATATTCAACTCGGAAACTACCGCCGTAAGGTGCATATCAGACACATCTCTAGCTATGTCATCCACCATGTTCGCTTCACAAGCTTTCGTTGGCCTCCTTCAAGTCGAAGCCTTGTTGCCTTCACCACCGCAATTGAAATAAGTTCATGTGAACCTCTTCTTGGAAACCCTTCCTTGAGGGCTTCAAATTGAACGACCTCTTACTTGTTCCAACTTTGGCTTTACCCTTGTCTTTGCCTTTGGAGCTTTAGCCATGCTCCACCACATTTGCTTTGGCCATACTTGGGGTAAACCTTTTCTCGGCAACTCTATTGCCTTCCTTAATGATAAGTCGAATGATAAGCCTTTCAACGTTCATCTCCTTTCGCTTATTCTTAAGGTAATTCTTGAAATCATTACAAGCGGGAGGCAACTTTTCAATCATTACAGCCACTTGAAAACATTCACTTAGCACCATACCCTCGGCATGTATCTCATGCAAAATCATTTGAAACTTATCCACTTGAGCTTTTCAATCATTACAGCCACTTGAAAACTTTCACTTAGCATCATACCCTTGGCATGTATCTCGTGCAAAATCATTTGAAACTCACTTGAGATTTCACAGTTTTTGAGTCCACCATCTTAAAATCAACAGTAGTGCCTTGAGAGCCATTTCCAGTTTGGGTCACAGTCACGGTTTCCTTTCCGGTCACATTCTGTTCAGTGCTGAAACAGAGAAAACAATTTAATTAGTTAAATGTTTCTTAAAATCAAATAGAAAAGCATCTTTTGCTGTCACCTCTAGAAGTCGTGGCACACAAAATTTTCTGGCTTTTCAACATGGGGGTTGAGATGTACACAGTTTGAGGATTAGTTACAACAGTAGTGCCTTGAGAGCCATTTCCAGTTTGGGTCACAGACACGATTTCCTTTCCGGTCACATTCTGTTCAGTAGCCATTGCTGAAACAGAGAAAACAATTTAATTAGTTAAATGTGTCTGTAAAACGTATCCCTTCTCAAGGGATTAAGTATTAAAGTTGTTGGCAAAATTACAATTACAGAAGGAAATGAAATCACAGAAAATAAAATACTATTAAAATAGTAAAATAAATGAATCGACTGCAACACTTGTTTCCATGCAATTTGGGGGCGAGGCATGAGCCTTTGCTGGGATAGAATTATATTGCGACTATGGAGGTAGCTCCTTTATCTATGGCAGACCCATCCACTTTCCTTCTTTTCATGAGGATATGGAAGCATTCTGCTTTTCCTCATTGGGTACTTTTTAGACACCAAGAGAGTGTTGTTCTGACCACTGAGTACTTGGACTGGTACGAGCGACATCTTGGACAGGCCCAGATGATTCTGGGGAGCAGGCGTGAGGCCATTCTGAGGGAAGGGTTGCCGTTAGGGTTACCACCTTGGGAGTGCAGAAGCTTGGGCAAACCCTCAAGATATCAAAGGGGATGTTTTGTTTGAGTATGAGGCCAGAGTTGGCAGACTGGTGGAGAGAGGTCCTACTTTACAGACTCGTAGGGAGGAGATCCGAGCCGGGGCATGAACGATCGAAGTTTTGAGAGAGACTAGGTTGCTTGACACTACAGGGAGGACTCCTGATCTTGGAAGGAGGGAAACAGAGATAGTTCAGGTGGAACGAAAGAAGACTCGTCGGAGACAAAGGAAAAAAAGAAAGAATGACGAAGGTATAAGCGCGGGTGGCATGGAGTGACCTTCCGAAGTTCTGAGTATCCATTCATTGTCGCTGCAAGCACGTTAGTTATTAAATGTTTTATGATGTTTTAGCATGTTGTAAGTTGAGAGTAGACCGTGCTTGAATTCATCAAGGAATGTTTTAACTGTAATGATTTGTGATTTACTTTAGAGTTTTTATTGAGACACGAAATCATTGATTGCGTCTTGTTTCAAACTTTGTTTGCATCAAATTTGGAATTTTATGTATTTTTTAGACCGAACCAGTGATGGATGCCTACGTTCCCCTCTTACTTTAGGTCTCCGTTGTTCGACTCTATAAGAGAAGGGGAGACAGAAAAGGAGAGAATGGTGCAAACCTGATTTTAACTAGACTGCCCTTTTTAGGGTTTTTCAATCTAGTTGAGTATGCTCTTTAACACCTATGCATGCATTTTTTTTAGAGTGTAGAGAGGGGAGGAGGAGACTCGATATTCTTTATGCAAAATATCGACGGAGTTTGTTTCCGTTGAATGGGTTCACGAAAGGGTTCCCATCCAGATCTGTTAGTTTCATTGCACCTCCTAAAAAGATTTTCTGGACTATGAACGGGCCGATCCACGTTGGTTCCTGTAAGTACCCCAATTTGGGTCGTTAATGTTCCGTCAGCCCAAATTAATAATTTATAATCATTTAGGGGCATTTTGGACATTATTTTGACAATTTGAATGAGGAAGGACCTCTTAGAAATAAAAAAATGGACAAATACCTCGCTGGAAATTTGTCATTTCCAATAAAAGGGAATATTGACCAAGAGCAAAATGCCAAAACTGCTTTTCTGCACAGGTCAGGCACGCTGCTTGGGTCATTCGCGCGGACAAGATTGCACCTACAATCTTGTCCACGCGGATAAGATCAAGATCCAGGCAACTTATAAATACAGCCCTCAGTTTCAGAAGGCCAAAAAAAATACGAAAACCTACTGTTACTCTGCCCTAATTCACCCTCAAACAGCCATTCACACTCTCATAACTCAAATTCCACACCATATCCATCCTCAAATCCACCCCGAAACCCCTTTTGACCCTTGAAATCCTTCAAACCCTAAACAAAACCCAAGAAAATTGGTAAACCCTCACTCTCTTTACTCATATCTCTCTCATTTAGGTCAACAGATGATTCTGTCGAGCTTGCTTTCGCAAGTGACCTTGACTTTTAGGTTTTGACTCAGAAAATGATCGACATAGGATATACATCTAGGCTTTATGACACGGACTGGGTCAAAAACCAACCAAGTCTAGGACAAAATGTGACACAAATAGTGCATTGTTGACACTGGCGAGGATGGGTTGTTTGGAATGAACCCGTGCGCGCAAGAGAGGCATAGGAACACCTTTCGAGCTACAACTGAGACAATCCCGGGTTCAGGGTTGTTGTGTGAAAGTGTTCATGGTAGGAGTGTGCATAGTGTGTGTTAACTAGAATTCCTTTTTGAGTTAAAAGTGAAATTTGCATGATGTGTCTTAAAGACATGAATATTTGTACAAACATTTTATAAGTAAAAAGAGGATGCTCAAACATTTTATGATCTAAGTAAAATAACAAGGGCAATTTATGTACCAAACATGCACAACAGGACATACTTCAAAAAAAGCAAGACACACATTTTTTTGTTTTTTTTTTTTTTTTTTTGTTGTTTTGAAAACAAGGAAGAAAAGGAAAATAAAAGCTACACACGAACGCAACGGTCGAAAAAAAGGGGGTAAACGAAAGTTTGACCCGCGCCATGTTTTTTTAAAAAAAGATTATTTTTTAAACAAAGGGCTTGGTCCCCAGCAGAGTCGCCAGCTGAAATTATCCGATTCGACGCGCGGACTGCGCTCCGAAATCGGGGGGGGGGGGTGCGGGAGCGCGTTTTGAAATGTGGATGTTTGGACGGATGAACTTCTTTTTAAAAAAGAGATTCACCACGCCATTTTGTTGTTAGCCCAAAACATTGACAAAAGGCTTTTTGGTTTGAGATTTTGAGTTCGGAGGTCACATTACGCCTCGGGAAGAGTTTTTCTGTGCTCACCCGAGACTCCTCATTTTCATGAGTCTTTCTAACCCTTTTTCAAAAGTTGTGTGTGTGTGCTTTTAAAATCAAATGGCCTCATATTTCAAAAAGAAGTAAAAACAGTGCAAATTTTGAGGAAATTGTCCATTCTGATAAAAGGAGATTTGAAACGAATCTAAAACTGAAAACTGAACAAAATGTCCCAGACTATATAGTGATCCGTACGGATCAATGCCTCTTTACAAAGTGGTCCGTACGGATTAGTGATTGCAGTAGGTTATTTTATGTATCACATTTTATTTTGATGTTACATCGATTAGACTTGGGGAGAGAAAAATGGCAATTTCTGGTTATCCAGAAAAGTAGCCATAAGTCCCAAAGAAAAGAAAATGTACAATCTTAGGGTTATCATCTTCAAGTCTTAGGGTTGTACAACAATGGTGGTTTCAAGCTTTTCTTGGGAAACAACAATGGAGTGTGTTGGTCCCAAGTAAAGAAATGAGAATTCTTTTTGAAGGTTTTAAAGTTTAACTTTGTTACATTTTAAGAAGTAAAATGCATTTGAAATTAAATAAATGAAAGACAATGCATGAAATATGAGCAAACCACTATCACCATTAGACCTCTATTTTTTAGCACATTGTGCATGGAAAGTCTTTTAGGATCATTTAGATGGTTTGGGTCTATAATAAGTAAAGATTACATTGCAAATGAGATATTTAACGACAATATTATTAAAAGACTTGTAAATGAAAGTTATATCGTTGTTTAACTTCCGGAAGGAGATCTTACCAATATTAGTTATTTTCTATCTTCCTATGGTTGGAATTTTGTGAGAAAGTAGGGTTTTGTTTATGGGTTTAAGAAGGAGAGAATTTTGTCCTCACTTATGGCAAAATGTCCCCTAATGCTCACTCCCCTCGAAATTGCGTTGTTCTTGTCATGTTACCTTTGTTATAGACGCATACGTGAACTATTTAAGACGATGTAAAGAGGAGAATAAATTTTTCTCTCACTTAGGCAAAACCTCCCCTAATTACTCACTCAAACTCTCAAGTTTCTTATGCAGATTTTTGCCTTCTAAGCTGTTGTTTTTGGCTTTTGTTGTTGTTGTTGAATTCTCTTTTGAAGCAACCAGAGGCCTATATTTATAGCCTCTCGAAATTGACAAGGAGGTCCGCACGTCCATGGCTTTAATCTGCAAGGAGGTCCGCACAGACCAAGGTGCTATGTCAGATCTTTTTTACTTTTGTGTCATTTCATTTGTTTTATATAAGCCTCTTTATTCATCGTTGACAAATTTTAATTTCATTAATTTACTTGTACAAAAGATGAGCACCTAGCTCGCACATTGTATGAAATGTCCAAGTCATAAAGACGAGCACCTAGCTCGCACCTTGGATGAAATGTCCAAGTCACTAAAATGAGCAACCCAATTCACGCACCACGGGTCAAATGCCTAAGTTATTAAAGATGAGCACCTAGCTCGCACCTTGGATGAAATGTCCAAGTCATAAAGATGAGCAACCTATTGCTCGCACCTTAGGTGAAATGCCTAAATTACAAAAGACGAGCACCTAGCTTGCACCTTGGATGAAATGTCCAAGTTATAAAGACGAGCACCTAGCTCGCACCTTAGGTGAAATGCCTATGTTTCAAGGACGAGCAACATATTGCTCGCACCTTAAAGTGAAACGCCTAAGTTATTGAGACGAACACCTAGTTTGCACCTTGGATAAAATTTCTAAGTTACTAAGACGAACACTTATTTTACATTAAAGGGGTAAAACTCCCAAGCATCTAAGTCTGGCACGATTCCAACAAAATAAGGTGAAAAGCCTAAGTCGAGTATCCAACTAGTCATAAAAAAAAAGTCAAAGGCCTAGCATCATTACACATACATTCAAACAAATTCAAGCAAACAATTAAGGCAGTTCATAATGAGCAAATATAGAAAGACACAAAAATGGAAGCAAATTGATATCATATGAACAAAGACCGTTCAATGCCTCCCTTAAACCGGGCTAAGGCATGCCGACCAAAATGTGCATTCAAAAAATATACAACGGTGGAACTTATTAAATATTTTCATCAGTAAAAATGAAAAGAAAAGTATTCAAGCTTGGTTATCTCCCCCAAACAGGTCATCTTGCTCGGCCGCGGCTTCTAGAATTGTGACTTCGCCGCCCTGGTCCTCCTTGGCATCTTCCACACCTACTAAGTTCTCCGCCTCCTCCTCAATTTTCTCCATGAGAATGTGGATGGTTTGGGGGTCAACAAGAGGGGAAACCCAGTCAGGTCGACCTTTATGGGCGTTCCCAGAAGAAATCACCTTCAAGGCGTTATCTGAATAGGCACAAGGAGTGTCCAAGTCGGGCAGCATTATCGTAAGAATTCTGGCATATGAGTTGGGAAAGCACACCCAGGTTGAAATTTAGAGAAGGGTCCACCATACTCCTCCTGGCCAAATGTTAGTACCCATCTGAGTACATGGTGGCCGTCTTCTCCGCCACAGCTTGTTTAAAAGCCGAGCTGGCTTTATAACGAGCTATGGCATTTGCCTCCCAGGAAGGAATGCTTGCCTCCAACTCATTAAACCGAGAAGAAGCTTCCAGGGAAATTCTTTGGGTCTCAGCCCTTTGCTTCTCCAGTTCTTCCTGCCTAACCTTGGAAGCCTCCTCGGCTTTAGCAAGAGCCTCTTTAGCCGCCCTCTCCTGCTCCTCAGCCCGAACCTTGGCCGCCTTGTGGGCATCCACGTCCGTCCTCAAGGAACGAATAAGTTCCACGACTTTCTGAAGGTTGGCCTTTTCCTTCTCAGCTTGGCGCTCCATCTTCTGCTCCAAGACATCAGCGACCATGAATTTGATGGCCTAATAAGCCGTGACCATGGCAAGCTGCACATACAAAAGGAATCAATAAAAAATTACAAGTATAAAAAATGATTTGACAATCATAGAAATGATCAAGTTTACCTCGCTGAGTATGAGGCCTTTCCAGTTGGCCATGTGCTCCATGGTCAGCTTGGTCTCAAGTCATTGATCCAAGAGCTCATTGTCGAAAGACTAATGGATTAATGCCCGACCAATCTCAGCTTAGGGCCCTTACAAGCAAGAACATCGAGGCCTTCGAGGGGAGGGGATTGGCAAACTTCATCAACAAACTGCTCGTCCTCGGCATAGGTGTGCACGAGCCAAGCAGGAGTCTCCGATGATGAGGGACCACCTGACACTTTCTTGGAGGAAGACTTCACCTCGGACCTGGACTCCTCCCTCTGTCTTTTTTTACTTGGGGTCCATGGCCCAACTCTAGTACCCTCGGTTTCCACCAAGTCGGCTTGCGATAAGGCATCAACAGTCTTTGGGATCACCTCCTGGACTCCATGTGCTTCCTCGAATTGGGCCTCTTGCTTGTCAACTTCCTCCTCGGCGGGTGCCCCGGCACCTCCCACCAGCTTAAGAGGCAAGGCCCAGCCTCCTTAGTTGACAAGAAGGCTTGACACTCAACAGTTTCAGCATGCCTTTTATTCTTAGTCGATGACTGGGAAGTCCTCCTTTTTAGCTTCATGAGGGCTTGGGGATCCAACACTTCATCCTCCATCTTTTTGATCTGCTCCTCGGTAAGATCTGTAAATAAAATGCAAATAGAGTCTATAAGACGATGATGAATAGAACAATATATTTCATAACACAAGTGTTAGATTGTAAAGGAAAAAAATTACAGCCGGCCACATCATCCTCAGACAGACACTTGTTCTCATATAATTTACATATGTCACAGTGGGAGTGGAACACTAGGCCAGGATGCACCCTCTAGTCTGGGTAACGGATCCCCCTTACGACCGAGGCCATGGGCGTATGCCTATCTAATGGACCAGGCATAATGCCGGCCTGCACATAATACCGATGGTCAATCTCCAAACTTGACCAATACAACGTCCCCACTGAGGCAAACTGTTCCAACCTCTCCACAAGCCTATCACTCCACTCCGGCCTCCAAACCTCTGTGGGCACTGAGGTAAATTTAGAGGGAGTAGCAAACTCCCATCCTTGCCTACTTTCCTCTCTAATTACATGGTTATTCCACCCCGACACCTTTCTCGACATGGGGTGAATAAGTTTGGGGCGATTGGGATCACTCCTCACCACTATGACGTGGGTGTCCTCTTTGTAGCTAACTAAGAAAAATTTATGGAAGACAGATTGGCATGGTTCAAAGCCAAGACTACGGCATAGCACAATAAAGTCGGTCAGGTACCTCACGGCATTGGTTCCTATAATGGCGGGGACGGCCTGCATGTCCTCCAAAAATTCACAAGTAAAGAGGTCCAAGGGAAGTCGGAGACCTAACTGGAACTGTTTGTAAAAAAGAGACATGTGATTCAAGCTATAGAAAAAATTGTTTATGGGATCCTTACCATGAAAAGGCATGCCGGGGACGTAGGTCAGATGATACTCCTCTCTTGATACCCCAAACTTATCGTGCAACTCATGTATCATGGGCTCCCCGGCTCTAACTTGCCAGCCCTAGGAGTGCCAGATCTAACCCTTTGAGACCTACCACGGCCTCTTGAACTTGCACCAACACGTGCTCCTTCTGGGAAGGCATCAACAATTCTCCCAGACGAGGAAGGACCTGTTTGGGGGCGGGCAGCACCTTCACCTATCCCAGACATATCTGCAGAAGAAATAATGAATCAGAGTTGGATAAGGAAAGATTTAATGACGAGCACGAGGAAGAACTCCTTCCCGTCTCATTCACCAATGACGAGGAAGAAACCTCACCTAACGGTGGACGCTCCAAGTGATTAGCCTTCAAGTAGTACAAATTAATATGGTCAAGGATATCGGTCCATCCTCGGAATAAAACTATATTGGTGGAATCAATACTAAGACGATCAATCCTAAACCGACTAGGATAACCAACATCGACTTTAGGAGCTTGATACCTTGTCAAAATTTCTCCAATTTCATTTAAACCCACCATTATACACGGAACATCAATACTCTTATAAATTGAGTTTGGTAGCAGTACGAGGCATTTGGATTACTCCTCCACGTTCTTGCCATGACTAGGGACGAGGAAATCACACAAAAAGCTTAAGAAAAGCTTCAAGGAGCAACAATGGCGGTTCTAGAACCGACCCTAATACGAAACCCAGAAATACAAAAGAAAAATGATTTGGGGAAGAAATTATACCTGATTTAGAGTTAATGGAAAAAAATGACCGCATATTTGAGCTCAAATACTTGAGAAATAACACCAAATGTCAAGAACTTCTCCAAGAAATCGCACCTTATGGTTTCTCTCAAAATACCAAAGTGATGAAAGAGTAAAAAATGAAGAAGGTTTTTCCTTTTATACTCAGATCCAAACGGGTATGGGTTGACAAAATGGGTTGCACGTATTCCCACTCTCCGCATTTAATGCCTTTACGTGTTCCCAAGGTCAATGTCTCGTCAATTATGAGCGCATCTATAAATTTCAATAACCGGCGGATAAATGATCAACCACCTCGAAATTCGAGAAGACTATTCGTATCCGTAAAATGAGGATGAGCTACACTTCCTACTCGGCTTAGCCAAGCTAGGAATTCGTGGGGCCACTAAACGGTACAAACGTGTACGATCATGGGGTATAAAATGGGCAAGGCTCAATGGATTGAGCCCAATTGAAAATATACACAGGTCCTAAATACGACATAGGGAATGGGCTTCCCTTGCTATGCTCGTCATATTCTCATCGACATAATACATCATGTCGATCTGGGTCTGAAGAGCTAATCCTAAGACTAGGACGACCATGAATCCCCTAAGTCTACTAGGACCTAGGCCTAGGTCGGCCAAGGTCATATCAACCACGTTCCACGCCTACTAAGGCTATGTTGATGATAATAGATAGAGTGGGCCTTCCCTACCTTTGATGTCATCACCTGCCCGACATAGTGGCTATGTCGACCAGAAAGCAAAACAACGACTATGACGAGGTGCACGCCTCATCGACATACGTACAGAGGACACTTCTAATCCTAGTCCAACAAGTAAATCAATGAATTAGGATCTGAGTATGATTTAACTCCTTATCTCTCCTAACTTCCTATCCAAGACAGGACACTATCTCCTACACCTATAAATACAAGCCATAAATCACAATTTTCTGGTAACGCATCTTTTAGCTCTAAACTATTGTCAATTGATTCGCTCTCATATATACAAATACTTACTCTCACGTCGGATGGTTTTCGCCGGTGAAGTCCCGGCTTAGTTTACGTGTTTGTTTCATCTTTTTCAGGCTATTAAATCATACATGATATATTCGAACCACTGAATTTGGACTGATCTGACGTTTTTGACATCATCATACCCCTATATTTATAGCAAGTGCTCCTAAATTGAGAGGATTTAGCTAGAAACACAACTCCTTAATTCAGTCCACAAAAAAATAAAAAAATAAATATGTAGTACTAAAGTACTATGTAATCGTTTTAAATAATGTATCTTTTCCTAATAATTTTCTGAATTAGCCAGTTAAACTAGCATAATCATTCAAGTTAAAAATGAAAACTGGCTTCACGCTGAAGGTATCGCGAGACTTGAATTACTTGCCAAATTAGAAAAATTTATTCACTGATGATCACTTACCTAATAAAATTGTTAGAATATTGAGAGATTTTCAAGGAAATGAAAATATTTAGTTAACTAAGTTGATATTGAGCCAACTTATCAGAGATACCTAATTTAGGAGTACTACTAATTAGAATTAGATTAATATTAGAATAAGAAGATTTGTTATTAGAATAAGGAGATTTGTTAGACAGCTATTAGAATTAGAACCCTATGATTTGAATATAAATATAAGTCCTCTGACTTATTTAAAATTTGAGACATAAATAATATATAATATATTTCCGCTTCTCCGTATTCTAACAAATACGATATGCATTTGTACTAATTATTTTAATTCCTATTTAGGAAAGCAACATGAACAGTTATCCTCTTTGATATCCTCTTTGACTGTCCATTTTTAACAGATTTGTTAGAGTTTCTTGGTTATTTTTTATTAAAAAAAGAAGAGTTTCTTAAATGTAATCTACACGCTAGTTTTTTTTTACCCTTTGAGATTCCTCGTACTTACATCCTTACATCGGACAAATGCGACAAACGCTCACCTTTGTCGCATTCTTAAATGGAATTACAATATTGCAATTCATGGTCACAATTGAAATGTAAAAAGGTCCAAAAAGACATGATTTTTAATTACATTTTCTTTGATAAGTAAATGACAAAATAATCGACATGAAGCATCAAGACCTTTCAACACCCAAAATAAATATCTTTTTTTTTTTTAATAATCAATATAAAATAAATTTGAACGTTTATTTAAGTACAAATGAAGATTAAGAGGAAGTACTATTCTTTTCATTTAGCCTAAAAGTAAGAATCTAAGAACCATCCAAGTAGCCAATGAAAAGCATTAATAGAATGTATAGTAAAAATAGGAAAAACAAAATAAAAATCTTCACCAAAAATTATTCTTTTTTTAAAAAATAATCAATACATTAATTATTCTATCTAATACCAAATTTCATTTTTTTATATAAAAATAGGAAAAAATAAAAATCTTCACCAAAAATAATCCCTCACACACATCACGTGTGTTATTTGATTAATTTATGCATGAAATATTTTTTTTTAAATGTACACTTATTCAAGAATGAGAAATAAGTAACTACCCTAACCCAAAATAGTTTTTTTTTTTTTAAAACCAGTGTACCAGATATGCCTGAATATACTAACTTGGAGCGCTGTTGCATAAGATCTGCATTTTGCTGGAGTCATGGATGCAATAATGATCACACTTCTTTTTAGAACAAAGACGATCATTATTGATTTAAATCTTTCCCACAATCTGCTGAGATGAGCTGGGAGTGGAACAATGAGATGTACTTCAGAGGTGTAGAACAAAAGACGAGGAAGGAACTGCTATCTGAAAGAGATCAAATCCTTGCAGCAAGAAAAGAAAAAGAAGAATTTTCAGACTAGAAACATTTTGGCTAGGTCTTTTATTTTCTCCCTTTTTACCCCTGTCTTAAACATGTTATATTTTGGATAATATTTTTGGTTTATGTTCTTATGATTGAATCAAGAAGATTGATCTTCTCTTCATTGGTATATTCAAATTATAAGCTATCTTGCAGGTCATATCTTCATGAGATATATTACTTTGCCAAAAAGGGGAAAATTGTTAGGACCTAACTATGTAGATACATAGTTATATATGGTTTTGACAAAGAAACATATCCAATGTTATCTGACAGCCAAGATACTCTCAATAGACATTGGACAGCCAAGACTTGACCTGCTCTTATCAATCAACCTTACAGCAATGATCAATAAAGACCAATCAATAAATCAAATGTATTTCATTACAAAAGAGATCATTACATATCATCTACCTCAATCCTTGACTCCTACTCATCTAGATCAACTAGTTAAACTTGACAGCTAAGAATCTCAACAGCAGAGATCTCATCCCTCTGACAGCTATGATCTTCAAAACCAACATCAATGTTTTATCTCTGTGATGACCAAGATGTGCTTCACTTAAAAACTCTCAACAAACATTGCCATGTCAGTTCCATGAAGATCCTCTGCTCGAAGGTTGCAAATTCCAGCCTGTTCTCATCCAGTCAACAAGGCCCTAAATGCAAACACTATTTCACCCACATTCATTTACAAGCAAATCCCTAATTGACTGTACTAATTAGGAAGACATTACAAGAAAACAGGGCAACTGAAACGGAATTTTGCAACCGAATTGAAATCAGTTTCAGAGTAAAAAGTTCTTATTGAAAATTGACGTGCACAATTAAAATTGCAACTCATATTGCAACGGAAAACCATTTTGTCGCTTCATGTTTCGGGGTTGCAACGGATTTTGAAACAGATGCATTTACGTTTCAATTTTCTGTTTCAAATTCAGTTGCAATTATTAATATAAAATTTATATATTTTGAACTTAAAAAAATTGGCCGTAAAAATTTTGGAGGGAGGAAACCCGCCTAATTTTGTGAGGGATTTTGAAACCGAAAAATTTTTGTTTCAAATTCTCAATTAAATTTCGGTTGCAAGTAATCTTAAATTATTTTTATTTTATTAAATTGTAAAAATAAGTATAAAACGGCAGCGTATAAGGTGTATTTTTACCGCATTACTTATTTTACTTTGCGACCTAATTCTTACCCCCTTCAAACCGCAAAGCATCAAACGCCGCTCTTTTCCCCCCTCTCTCTTCTCGCCCTCGCTCACTCTCTCTCTCTCCGCTACTGTGCGACGTGGTGCCGCGCCGTCTCCTTTCCGGCAAAATTCCTGGGCCGGCGTCTTAGGCATCTCCTTCCCTCTCCGCCGAATTGAACAAGGTATTGATAACCCTTTTTTTCTGATTCTAACCTTTTTCTGATTCTCTCTCTAGGTAAGGTTCCATGAATTTCGATTCCTAGGTATTGAATTTGTTGAATTTCGATTCCTAGGTATTGAATTTGTTGAATTTCGATTCCTAGGTATTCAATTTAGTTGAATACCTAGATATGAAACTGGTTACAGCAATTAAATCTTCTAATACAGATTTGTGTTTTTTCTTCTCGGTTACAGGCACTTCCAAAAAAGACATAGCACTGTGTTTTTTTCTTCACCACGGTAAGGCAAAATCGCCAGCTTTTCCTTTTTAAAAATTATTTCCCTGTTGTGTTCTTTTTGTTTCTGTAATTGAATTTACTGAATTGAGAAAAATACGGAAAGATTGGAATGAAATGTACATGTACCTTTGTACTCAACATCTTCTGTAGCTTTTCGAAATAAAAATGGTGCTATATTTGCCAGTCTTATTACTTCTTCTACAACCTGTACACAAAATTGACAGTTCAAACTAGTTTGCTAAGGGAGAAAATGCAAGGTGTGTTACAGAACCATGAAAATAACTGTAAAAGATTTTGTAAGCTATCGTTTTATTAACTTGATATGAAAATAATACCTTGCTTGTATATTTCAACTTGAAAATTTCGTCACTTGTAACAAGCTCTTCATTCTTGCTTATCCTAAGAGTCATGGTTTCCTCCTGTAAACAAGACCATATTTTGTATGCGATAAACTTCTTGCACGTGCACATCTGGTGCATTATGATTAATTACTTTCTTGTATATGTATCATAGGTAGAGAGAGGTACGGAAAGATAGGAATGAAATGTACATGAAAAACCGATAGATAACTGAGATTCATTACTACACAAAGATAACCTATTTTTAATACCCCTTATTTTTTTAGTTTTATTTTGAGAAGGTGTGCAAATAGATAATGAAAATATTCTGACCTTTTTCACTTACAATAACTTCAACTGCTCATTTTTACTAATGCTTTGACAAAGAGGAGCCATGAATACCCATGGTCCAGCTACTACTGAAGCACTGCTCTAATGTGTTTAATGAGCGGTCATTCATTTCTGCATTATGCAAAGAAAAAGATAGAATTTAATGGGAGCGAAGGAGCGATTTGGATTGTTAGGCTCCTAACTCTTGCTTTCTCCACAATTTTGCTTCCACAACTCCTGTTTCTGTCCAAGGGATGGTTAATCTTTTTACCAGATGTTTAAAAATATGACCTAAATTGAACTCAATTACTGAAGAAGTTCCATGGATATAACGTTTCAGTACTTAAGTCAAGATGTTTTGGTTATGGTGAAGGGAGATGGAGGGAGGGTAGGGAGAGGTGTCTGGGATGGTGGCGGGGTAGAGAGAGAAGAAGAGAGAGTAGCTGAGTATTGTTTTTCCTTTCTTTTCCTTTCCTTCGACAGATAAATAGTGTTTCATCCTCTATAGTTTTTTCTATATCCATCTCTAGCTCTTATATTTTATTGAGGAAACAATTTCCAATTTGTTTTAATTCCATAATTCTAAATGCAGAAAGGGATGTCTAACGATAGGAGTTGGATGTATTGTCGACTTGAGGATGGCGGCTTGGGTATTAGACTTGAGTTCATAGAGGGGGTACGACAGTTTATTGGTTTTGCACTCGACCATCCTGAATGTATGTCTGGAGACAAAATACGGTGTCCTTGTTGCATTTGTATGAATAGAAAATTTCAAACTCAAGAGAGGCTTAAAACACACTTGTATAAAAAAGGATTCAAGCCTAATTACACAATCTGGGTTTCGCAAGGAGAGAATGATCCTTCAATCTTTAGACAACAATCAACATCAAGTCAACAACCTATGCCTCCGAACAATGAGCCGGTCCTTGTTGAGGAGCAATCAAATCCTTATATTGATATGGTTATGGATATGGCAGGCCCTGGTTTTGATTGGGAGGAACAATTACCAAATGCAGATGCAAAAAAGTTTTTCGACCTTCTTGAAGCAGGGCGTGAGAAATCATACGAGGGATGTAAAACTTACACGAAGTTGTCTGCCACTGCTCAACTCCTAACTCATAAGTCAGAGGCCAACATGAGTGAGAATGCCTTAGATAATTTCATGTCCACTTTTGGTCGAATGTTGCCGGAAGGTGCAAATATTCCCAAAACATTCTATGAGGCTAAGAAGATTGTTGCTAAGCTTCGGCTTAGTTTACAAAAGATAGATGCATGTCCTAATGATTGAATGTTGTACTACAAGTCAACGATAGGTTTAACAGAATGTTCAGAATGTGGTCACCCGCGGTATAAACCAATGAGAAGGGGCAGTAGGAAGCATAAAAACATACCTTTTAAGGTATTGTGTTACCTACCGCTTGCCCCTCAACTCCAAAGGCTTTTTATGTCAACAACGACTGCAAAGCATATACGGTGGCACAAGGAGTGTCCTCGTGAAAGAGGTGTGCTTTCTCATCCATCAGATGGTAAGGCATGGAAGCATTTTGATCGTACTTACCCAGATTTTTCCTTCGATGCTAGAAATGTTAGGCTTTGCGCCTCAGCCGATGGTTTTGATCCCTTTAGTAACTCAACTAAGTCTTATTCTTGTTGGCCAGTGATTGTTACTCATTATAATTTACCGCCATGGATGGCTATGAAGCAGGAATACTTGTTCTTAACGTTACTAATTCCTGGTCCTAAGAGCCCTGGGAAGAACATTGATGTGTATTTACGTCCATTGATAGATGAGTTGATTGAGTTGTGGCAAGATGGAATTGATACTTATGATGTGTCAAAGAAAGAAAATTTCAAAATGAAAGCAGCACTTATGTGGACCGTTAACGACTTTCCTGCCTACGGGATGTTATCTGGTTGGAGCACACATGGGAAGCTGTCTTGTCCTTACTGCATGAGCAATAGTAAGTCATTCACACTCGAGTGTGGTGGAAAACCATCCTTTTTCGATTGTCATCGTCAGTTTTTGCCAACAAATCATCCTTATAGAAAAAATAAAAATAACTTCATGGCTGGTAGAGTTGAGCGTGGGTTGCCTCCACCACGCTTGAGTGGAAGTGACATGTGGGATGAAGTATCAAGATTACCAAACATTAGGTTTGGCAAAACTGCAGCGAAAGAAAAGATTTTGGGCTTTGGGCAACATCATAACTAGGTGAGACGGAGTATATTTTGGGATTTGCCTTATTGGAAGACCAATTTAATACGTCATAATTTAGATGTGATGCATATTGAGAAAAATGTTTTTGATAATATTTTCAATACAATCATGGATGTCAAAGGTAAAACTAAGGATAATGATAAAGCTCGTGTTGATCTTAAAAAGTATTGTAAGCGTCCAGAGCTAGAAGTAAGAGAGGTGAATGGGAATAGAGCTCCGCGAGCACCTGATAATGCTGATCAGAGGATACCAGTTATTATTCACCGGAACACGTAAGTTAATATTTGTTTACTTTCATTTTTTACCAATTGCTCTGTGTTCATGAACAGTGGTGTTGATTTGGTTTACTTTCATTTTATATTTTGGTCCGATGTGCATCAAAAACTAATCTGTTGCATTATTGGGTGTAACCCCGCAAAATGTCAATGTCTTGTAGCATCTCAATTAATAGATTAGCTATTCATATCTCTTTTCTTAGAGTACAGACTTTTCCCATCACTTTTCTGTACTAAATTGTGTACTACTCACTCCGTCCCTAAATGAATGTCGAAAAAAGTTTCAAATTGGCTCTTGATCAAGAGCAAATTCGAATTTTTTTTCAACGCTCCTTTGGGGACAGAGGGAATACTAATGATACTATAGTCCTGCATTGTTAGAGATGAAGTTCACAGAACCTCAACAACAGAGATAGCGGATCCATAATTTCCAATACAAATGCACCTTGA
The DNA here is from genome assembly GCA_022495995.1 of Adenophora triphylla var. japonica. Classification (NCBI taxonomy): domain Eukaryota; kingdom Viridiplantae; phylum Streptophyta; class Magnoliopsida; order Asterales; family Campanulaceae; genus Adenophora; species Adenophora triphylla. Next base: position 29,337 of record JAFEMH010004981.1, on the reverse strand, counting down.
GAAATGGATAGATTAGAAATACACTACAGTTCATGTATCAGTTTGAAAAATAATTTGGAAATACACAATTCATGTACACCCTTCTTTCAGTTGGAATTCTCTAAGTGATCCGAACGATGGTCGATCAATTAACCAACTACAGAGTACATGAAGAAACTGATTTACTTCGTTCACATCGTTGAATTACCAAAATAAGGAATTCAAAATTGAGTGTACACACTAGAACTCTGGGAAGATTTTGCCCAACTAAAATAAAACAAGGGATCATCTTCAAGTTTACAGTTATTATATTTTTGAAGTAAATGCATTTTTATAGAGCTAGATTGCCTCCTTCAGCAGTCTTTCTGTAAGAGCCTTTGGCATTTTCATTTTCGGTTATAAGAAGGTGGGCACTGATACTTGTAAAGGGCTTTTGCAGAATTGGGGTTCTTAAGTAAAGCTCTACATTGGAAATTAACTGTTAGAGTTTTCAAGCACAGTTTGTTTTGACATTCTGACTGCACTTTGCTTAAAAGTATTTCACTAGGACCTTACATCAACAAAGAAAAAGTTTGAGTGGAAATTCTTGACCATATATAGCTACAAGAATATAGTTTGGAACCTTGCTTTGGAGGCATTTATGGGAACTTATACTCGTTCCTTGAGAAAAAACCCAACCTGCATTGTGCTTTTCTACTTTCATGGTTAACTGATGTTACAGGATTCGACATCTATCTGTTGGATGAGTTATTTGTACAGATGGCCTATGCAAATTTTGAGTCTGCACCTCACAAAGTCGCTCTTTGCTTGGGACATAATGACCCCGTGGTCTAAAAATGTGTCTGAAATAAATAAGTTGAACGGACTAAATAAGACGTGTAGATCTCGTTTATGATAGCTGATTAGTTGGTTGATATGAAAAAATTGTTTCCCTGCTCCTTCAGTTTGTGGTGAGTGTGTGACTGGATTGGCTCCCAAGGACAGCTGAAGTTGTCCGCCTTCCAATTGCTTGGTTGAATTTGGGAGGTGGTAATAAGGAGTACTGGCACTTAACTGTTAACATATTTTATAGTTGGAGTCTTAGACAATCTGCTAACATATCCTTAACTGTTGTACCCTTGCATTTTTCACAGCGAAATGGGCTTCATTTTAAATCTAGGAAAAATTTGTTGCTATCATGTTCCTGCTGCAGAAAAAGCTTTATTGTTTTTGAAAGTTGTATTCTTATTTATATCGTAATAAAAGTATATTGGGTTAACTGTTTGAGCTGGTATAATTTTCTTTCAGCTTGGTAGTTCCGGAGCAGGACGATGGTATCAAGTTTCCTTGTGTTGCTAAAGGAATAACAAATGCAATTCAAGGAAAATTCGTTGTCGGTGAGGATGGTCCCACATGGAAGAAAGTACCCGAGGGGATGAAAGATTAATATTTCAAGGAATGGAATGTAATATCTCCATATTCAATCCAATTAATTACCTAATTTATATATGCTTAATATAACATATGTTTTTAACTTCCTAATTGCAGAGCCATTACAAGTGCATTGAAACTTATCCGGAAAGACTAGTTCGAAAAATTTGGAATACGATGGCTTGTGAACAGTACAAACGGATGTGTCATAGGGGACGACAACAATTCCCCCGTAATGGGCACCCATCTTGGTGCACGCAACATGACTGGAATCGGCATTTGCTATTTTATGCAAATGACGAGGCTAGGAAGAAGTGTGAACAAGCAAGAAATAATCGTAAGTCAGACCGCAATGGTTTGGGATTAACTAAACATTCAGGGGGTTCAAAGAGTTTTGCCTCACATGAGCTTGCGTTGGTAAGAGTTTATCTATTGTTTATATAGTCTGTCATTACAGATTAAGAAGATAAAGAGTAAATTATTATTCTTTGTCTTTATTACAGATAAAGAAGAATCCGGACAAAGTCATCACAGAAGATGACGTTTTTCTTAGAACTCACAAGAGAAAGTAAGGCAGTGGCGAGTTTGTGGATGCTAAGTCCAAAAAAATCTTTGTGAGTTTAATCTAAATGTTTTATTAATTTTATTAGACTCTTTTTATTATTTATAAAATGCAAATAGAAAAGTTACTTATAATATTTTTTTTATTTATTTACATTTTAGGAGGATTATACTGCTCGAAAGAAAGGTGAGGGTTTTGATTCCACAACTTGGGTGGATGTAGCTGGTGGCGTTGTAAAGAATCGTTTCTACGGCTTTGGTAAGTTGGTTCCTGCATCGAAGATCTTGAGAAGCAACACGATTTCGTCATCTACATGTTCAAATGGAGATTTCACACAAACACAAGAGTTTGAAGATAAGTTGAACGAAAGAGTTGAGAAAATGAGGGATGAAGTCACCGCAAAATTAGAATCCACATATGAGGCTAAATTTGAGGAAATGAAAAATGATTTCCAGTTGCAATTTCAAGAGATGCTCAAATCGAGGACTTAGAGACTTCAAGCATACGTAGTTTAACAGCACGATAGTTTAGTATGATAATTTGGGAATTTATTTTGAATGTTATGTTTGAAGCTTTGCTGACTTTATTTGTTTGATTTAAGATATTTAGGTTAAATTTTCAATCAGGTACAATTGAGAAATATTTATAATATTAGTAATATTTTATTTTTAGAAAATAATTTTCTGCAACATAATTTTTCGTTGCAAATTAGGTTGCATACTTGAAACAGAATAATCGCTGCAATTAGAAACGAAAATAAATCGGTTGCAAATTTTAGAAACAGAAATAACATATTTGAAATGTAATAATCGGTTGCAATTAGAAACGTAAATAAATCGATTGCAAATTTTAGAAACAGAAATAACATATTTGAAACAGAACAATCAGCTGCAATTAGAAATGTAAATAAATTGATTGCAAATTTTAGAAATGTAAATAACATATTTGAAATGTAACAATCAGTTGCAATTAGAAACAGAAATAAATAAGTTGCAAATTTTAGAAACAGAAATAACATATTTGAAACAGAAAAATCAGTTGCAATTAGTAACAGAAATAAATCAGTTGCAAATTTTAGGAACATAAATAAATCAGTTGTTGTTTGCAACGGATGTAAAAATTGTTCTAGGAAACACATTGCAACAGAATTTGCAACTACTTTTTCCGTTGCAAGGATTTTGCAACCCAAACAGCGGTAAAAAGCGGTCGCACAAACAGCGATGAGGCTTCCTGCGACTGCCTTTGCAACGGAAATTTTCGGTTGCAAACATCAATTTGCAACCGATTTTCCTGAATTGCAACCGAAAAATCCGTTTCAGTTGCCCTGTTTTCTTGTAGTGAGAGAAAGTTCAAGGAACTTGCCTAATCAATCTTGTAACTCTTAAAGGAAACTAGAGTATAGTGGATTGAGCTCACTTGTAGAGATTGACAGTGAGAGTGGACGTAGGAGGAGTGAACTCTGAACCACTTTAAACCCTTGTGTCATTTGGTATTATCACACACAAACACACACACACTCTCACATACTCATTAATCACTTTTTATTTACATTATTTCACACTATTTATTCCGCTGCACATTACACTCTTGGTAATTAATTAGTTAATATCTGACAGCTAAGAATTCACCTTAGCTGCCAAAGCTTAACTGTCTGATCATCTATTTGTTGATTAACCAAACAGGACCTTTCAATTGGTATCAGAGCTTGTCTTCACCACCAAAAGTCTAACAACTTGTGAAGGATCTTACTTTAACCCACCATGCCTCAACCAAGAAGAAATAATGAGAAAGACATTCCACATATTGATGATTGTGGATCATTTGAAATTTATGCATCAAAAATCAAAACCTACCTTGATGCAAACAGTATTTGGAACTGGTATGTTCTAGAAAAAGAAGTCACCTGCCCCGTCACACCAGATTCAAATGGTGGAGCCAGTAAAATGAAGTCCCCAGAAACCTGGACTGAATCTGAAAGGCAATTAATTAGTGCCAATCTTAAAGTCAGAAACATACTTCAAAAGAGTGTAAATGACTCCCTAGCACAAGAGATTGCTAAAGAACCAACTGCAAAATCAGCCTGGGAGCTCATCCATACCAAATTCAAGAAACACACTAGTGTTAGAACCGAAAACTTGTACAGTCTGCTTAGACAACTAGACAACTTTAAGTTCTACCCTGGTGAAAAGGTCAGTGCTGCCAGACCAAGGTTTGAAGACCTTGTCAGATCCATAGCTGACCATGAAAAAACCTTTGAGAACCAAGACCTATGCCTGAAATATATTCCAATCTTCCGCAAGATTATGAGAAGGTAGCCTTACCTATAAGAGAAGGTGCAGAATGGAGCACCATGACTCTTGAGCAATACTTTGGAAAGCTTGAGGCATATGAATTAGAAGGAATGATAAAACTTCAACCTGATCCTTCTATTTCTCAAACTCTTGCCTTGGCTGCTCAGGAGACTTCACACAAACCCATTACTCAACAAGATATTTACTCCATGGTTCCCATCTCCCTTCAGAAATTAAACCACCCCTCAAACAATATCTCACAAGGAGACCTACCAAGTCTCATATCCATGGCTGTCAGAAATGCCATGAGAACTCATAAAAAGACATTTGAGAGAAGCTACAGTCCATCCACATCTGATCAAGAGAACCACAAAAATAAAATTGAATGCTTCAACTGTAAAAAACTTGGTCACTAGTCATCTGAATGTCCTGAACCAAAGAAACCTAAGGATAATCAGACAGCTAAGAAACTCCCCTACTCAAAAGAAATCATTCACAGTTCCAGATGCAGCTGCTACAACTTCACCAAAAAGAAGAATGAGAAAAACAAAGAACAAGTAATGATTGCAGACTCATCAAAATTTAGTGATGAGGAATTTGACTTCAGTGACTCTGAAAGTGAAGGAGAAGAAGCAATGATATGCCTAATGGCAGGAGATGGTGAAGAATCAGATAATGAAGAAGACCTTGAAGCATTAGCTGTTGCTGAAGAATTAAAACAGGTACCCAATTTTAACTCTTTAAATATTGAAGAATTTAAACAATTAGTTAGCAATATCTTAATTCAAATAAAGAGACACCAAACTAGATTTGCTTCATTGCTCACTGATAACCTATCCCAAAACAAAACCATTGAACACCTTGAGAGATCCAATCAAGGGTTAAAAGAAGAATGCCTTATGCTTGAAAAGATTAATGGTGAGCTGACAGCTGAGAATTCAAGATCTCTTGAAAACAACCAAAAAACCATCAACCTTTAAAAGGAAAATGAAGCTCTTAGAAAGATGATTGAGTCCTGGAACAAGTCAGGAGAAGCTCTGTCATTGTTCAGCTACAACCAGAGACACCCCAGTGACAAGTCAGGAACTAGAGCCCAAAATCCTACTCTGAAAACATACACCCTCCCAATGATGAAAGGGCTATTGATAAGATGGTTCTTGAAAGCATGAACTATGTCAAAGCCCAACAAAATGTCTCTCCCATTCAAACCAAAGAGGACTCAAAGAAACAAAGAGAAATCAATGAAATTAATGAAGCAAGATCAAGTCAACCTAAAGGAGAAGAACAACAAGCAAACAAAAGCAAATACATCTGGTAAAGAAAAGGAATAAAAAAGAAAAAGGTGAACAAACAGCAAAAATCTAATGGACAGCAAAGATTTTCTGGACAGCCAAGATTCACTAGATAGCCGAGATCACCCAGACAGCAAAGATTCTAAAACCATCACACATATTCCAAACAGCAAAAACCCAACTGGCAGTACTCAAATGAAAAGAGTCATGCCAGTCAAAATAACTCACAAAGATCATCCCATTCAAACAACTTTCATAGCCAGATTCAGTATCACCAAAACTACAACCAATCCTTTTTTTCAAACCATTTCTTCAACCAATCCCAATCTACTCCTCTCACACCATACATGATGCAAATCATGGGATATTACAATACCCTAAACCAATTTTTTGGAAAAAGGGCAATGAACAAAGCTAGGGTACCAAAGAATGTCTAATCTTTTGAACCCAAAAAGAATAAAAGGGTACCATAAATTTTATTTCTGTTTTGTAGGAACCTAGGAAATCTACAAGAAAACAGGGCAACTGAAACGGATTTTTCAGTTGCAATTCAGGAAAATCGGTTGCAAATTGATGTTTGCAACCGAAAATTTCCGTTGCAAAGGCTGTCGCAGGAAGTCTCGTCACAATTTATGCGACCGCTTTCTTAGGGTTGCAAAATCCTTGCAACGGAAAAAGTAGTTGCAAATTCTGTTGCAATGTGTTTTCTAAGACAATTTTTACATCCGTTGCAAACAACAATTGATTTATTTCTGTTTCTAAAATTTGCAACTGATTTATTTCTGTTTCTAATTGCAACTGATTTTTCTATTTCAAATATGTTATTTCTGTTTCTAAAATTTGCAACTGATTTATTTCTGTTTCTAATTGCAACTGATTGTTCTGTTTCAAATATGTTATTTTTGTTTCTAAAATTTGCAACTGATTTATTTCTGTTTCTAATTGCAACTGATTTTTCTATTTCAAATATGTTATTTCTGTTTCTAAAATTTGCAATTGATTAATTTCTGTTTCTAATTGCAACTGATTGTTCTGTTTCAAATATGCTATTTCTGTTTCTAAAATTTGCAACTGATTTATTTCTATTTCTAATTGCAACTGATTGTTCTGTTTCAAATATGCTATTTTTGTTTCTAAAATTTATGTAAATACAAAGATTAAGGGCCAAATATACATAACAAGTACCAAAATTACAAACTGATTCTGTTTCTCAAATTTATATAAATAAAAAGATTAAGGGCCAAATATACATAACAAGTACCAAAATTACAAACTGGTTTGGTTATAACCAAAAAAAAAAAAAAAAAAAAACCAAGCCTAATGTAAACCCATAATGTTAATTGGGCCTGTACTTAGACTCGTTCTCTGTACAATGTCGGGTCAGGCCCACATAAATTATCCCCAAATATTAATTTCTTGATCAAGAAACGGGCAGCATTGATTGATCTGTCCTGCAATCTGAAGGCTCGGATTGAAGCCCCAAACAGCCGTGGACTGTCCTCCGCCTCCATTTGCACGGCGGCGCCACCTTCGATTCCCGCCGACGGCGGCACCAAATCCAACGCTCTTTCCTCCGATCGCCTGACATTATTATCCGGCTCAGGCTGAATCGATGCGAAGTTTGACATCATGTTGTACACGTTACTACACAAGCCACGCAACCGGCTTAGCTTTTGGCTCAAATGAGCGTTCTCTTTTGCCGTTCGTTTTCCTCTACAAGCTCCAGCGTCGAAGTAAAAGTTGTACCGCGAACTATGGTGGCAGAAGGCGCTGATGTTGACGATAAACCTTGTTCTTCACCAGAATTAGCTGGAGATAGCACTAACACAACCGCCGGCACCGCAACAGTTACCGTCTGCGCAGTCGGCGAAGCTAAACCCGAAGTCGTCGCTCCCATCGTAAGTTTTCCGGCATTGAATGTTGGGGTGGTTGGTGGTGCAGGTGTTGTGGTCGGAGAAGAGGCAGGATGGGTAACATGGGTTTGAGAAATGAGGGAGAAAGAGAGAAAAAAGAATAGAGAGAGAAATGAGGGAGAAAGAGAGAAAAGAATACGGTAGGATTTTGTTATGTTGAATTTGGATCATTAGATGCGTGTGATTAATGGTTCAAATTGATTTAAAAATCAATCCATGTGAAATTAGTGGAGCCAATCAAAAGAAGTGTATTTGTGTTTTTGTTGGATGAATTTGGACCATTGGATTCATTTATATTCGATATATTTAATGGTAAAGATGTTGCTAGGGGTATTGATCCATGTGAATATATTTGTTCTAATGATTTATTGTCACCTCTTATGTTTATTTGTTTATCACAAAAATCTCTTAATGACCATAATAATTAGTAAAAATAATTATTAATATAAAAAATAATTTAAATGGAGTAACTCTTATGAAAAATTAGTTTTTTTCAAAATGTTATAAAAAAAACTAGTTTTCAGAACTGTTCATCATTTTTATTAGTTAGACTTAGTGCTTTAAAACTAATTTTTTTCTTATGTTACAAAAAAACTAATTTTTTACAAGATTTTGGCATTTAAAATATAAAATAATAGTATCTAATAATAATTATTAAATAATAAATAATAAATAATATATATTATAATAATAATATACATGTTTTCTTGATGATTATAATAATTAGTTAAAATAATAAACAACAATAATAATAATTTGTCTTTCAAAAAAATTATAAATATAAAATAATATTTTATCATAATAATAATTAAATAAATAATAATAATATTCAATAATAATAATAGTAATAATCATTATTAATAAAACAAGCAAATATCAAGAAGAATAATATTTACTAATATTTTGGAGAGATAATAAATAATAATTGAATAATATATAATAAATAGAAAATTATGATAATAATATAGAAAAAATACTTAAAACAACAAAATAAATTAAACTTCTAAGAAATATTAATATACCTAAGCCTTGAATTTCACTCTAAATCCTAAAACAATAATGCCTAAAAATATAATTTAATGATAATAATAATTTATTAATTTAAACTTCTAAGAAGTACTCCCTCCGTCCCAAAATGATTGTCCCACTTTTTTTGCTTTTATTATGAAGGAACTTTGAACAATAATATTAGGTTTATTTAACTATACAAATGAAAATCTAAAACTCATTATTGATACACCATCAATAATACTATCAATTGCAAGTTTTAGATCTTCATTTGTATAATCAAATCAACCTAAAATTATTGTTCAAAGTTTTTTCGTAATAAATGCAAAAAAAGTGGGACAATCATTTTGGGACGGAGGAAGTATTAATATACCTAAGTAATAATTGATAGTAATAAATTATAAAAAAAAAATACTTATTAACAATAATAATAATTTAATCTTTAAAAGAAATATTAATAATGCTTATTACTACATCCCAAATCTCATATACTTATACCTCAAACCCTAAATCATATACATATATCCCAAACCCTAGAAATATGATTTATTGATAATAAGTAATAATTGGCATTTTTCATCTTTCCTTATATCATATTTCTACCCCCTAAACCCTCATTTCTATATTATAATAATTAGTAAAAATAATTAATAATAATAATAATAATCTAAAATATAAAATAATGTTATATCATACACATAAAAAAAATTAAGAATTTTTAATATACCCAATCCCTTAAACATATACTCCCTCCGTCCCACCCGAATTTGGACAAATTTCCTTTTTGGGCGTCCCATCCGAATTTGGACGGCCCAAAATGGAAACCTTAAATCACTATTCTCTCCACTCATTCTCTCTCCTACATTATTTTAATACTCACAACACCATTATAATTTACTATTCCCTCCACTCATTCTCTCTCCTATTTTTAAATTACACTCACAACATTTACCTTTTCCTTAATCTCCGTGTAAAGTAACTTTGTCCAAATTCGGGTGGGACGGAGGGAGTATCATATAATCATACGAGACCCATACCCTATACCCTATACTCTAAATCATAACTTATATTATATACCATATACCCCATACACCAGACAACCATACTCCAAAAAAATATATTAAAAAATTGAAAAAGTATATAAGCTCTTGTCCGTCCCTATTCTATTATACTTTTATTTCTTTAAAAATTCTTAACTTTTTTTATATAACTTTTTGTAAAAAAATTCACTACTAAGAAACATCTCAAATAGTTTTATTTATCCAAAAAAAAAAATAATAAAAAAAAGTATATATGCTCTTATCCATCCCTCTTCTATTATATACTTTTATTTCTTTAAAAATTCTTAACTTTTTTATATAACTTTTTGTGAAAAAATTCACTACTAACCAACATCTCAAATAGTTTTATTTATCCAAAAAAAAATATAAAAAATTAAAAAAGTATACTCCCTCCGTCCTGCTACAATCTGCACACTTTTATCATTGTGCGTCCCATTACAAACTTCACACTACCTAAAATGGCAAAGAATTTTTACTATTTCACCCACTAATTCTTTCTCCTACTTTACTTTTATACTCACAGCATCAATCAAATCACTATTTCCCACCCCACTTTCTCTCTCCAACCTCACTTTTCATACTCACAACATTTTCTCCACCAAATTTTTCCTTAATTTGCGCGCAAACAGTAACTGTGAACTTACTACCGGGACGGAGGGAGTATATGATATTGTCCGTCCCTCTTCTATTATATACTTTTATTTCTTTAAAAATTCTTAACTCTTTTATATAACTTTTTGTAAAAAATTTCACTAGAACCAACATCTCAAATAGTTTTATTTATTAAAAAAAATATTACAAAAGTATATATGCTCGTATCCTTCCCTCTTCTATTATATACTTTTTTTCTTTAAAAATTCTTAACTTTTTTTATATAACTTTTTGTAAAATAATTCATTACTAACCAACATCTCAAATAGTTTATTTATCCAAAAAAATAAAATTAGAAAAGTATATATGCTATTGTCCGTCTCTCTTCTATTATATACTTTTATTTCTTTAAAAATCTTATCTTTTTTTATATAACTTTTTGTAAAAAATTTCACTACTAACCAACATCTCAAATAGTTTTATTTCTCCAAAAAAAATATTTAAAAATTTAAAAAGTATATATGCTCTTGTCCGTCCCTCTTCTATTATATACTTTTTTTTCTTTAAAAATTCTTAACTTTTTTTATATAACTTTTGTAAAAAAAATTGACTACTAACCAACATCTCAAATATTTTTATTTATCCAAAAAAAAATTAAAAAAGTATATATGTTATTGTTCGTCCCTCTTCTATTATATACTTTTATTTCTTTAAAAATTCTTAACTTTTTTATATAACTTTTTCTTAAAAATTTCACTACTAACCAACATCTAAAATAGTTTTATTTATCCAAAAAATATTTAAAAAATTAAAAAATTATATATGCTACTGTCCGTCCCTCTTCTATTATATAATTTTATTTCTTTAAAAATTCATAACTTTTTTTATATAACTTTTGGTAAAAAAAATTCACTACTAAAAATATCTCAAATAGTTTTATTTATCCAAAAAAATATATGAAAAATTAAAAAAGTATACTCCTATATGATATTGTCCGTCCCTCTTCTATTATATACTTTTATTTCTTTAAAAATTCTTACATTTTTTATATAAATTTTTGTAAAAAATTCACTACTAACTAACATCTCAAATAGTATTATTTATCCAAAAAAAATTAAAAAAATTGAAAAAGTAAATGCTATTGTTCGTCCCTCTTTTTTCAATTAAATACATTCATTTCTTTAAAAATTATTAACTTTTTATACATAAATTTTTGTAAAAAAAATTCACTGCTAACTAATAACTCAAATATTTTTATTTATCCAAAAAAAATTAAAAAGATTAAAAAAAATTAAAAAATATAATGATATTGTCCATCCCTCTTTTTTCTATTATATACATTCATTTCCTTAAAAAGTCTTAACTTTTTTATATAACTTTTTGTAAAAAAATTCACTACTAACTAACATCTCAAATAGTTTTATTTTTCCAAAAAAAAATTAAAAAATTAAAAAATTAAATGCTATTATCCGTCCCTCTTTTTTCAATTATATACATTCATTTCTTTAAAAATTCTTAACTTTTTTATATAACTTTTTGTAAAAAAATTCACTACTAACCAACATCTCAAATAGCTTTATTTATTCAAAAAAAAATTAAAAAATAAATGCTATTGTCCGTTCCTCTTTTTTCTATTACATACATTTATTTCTTTAAAAATTCTTAACTTTTTTTATATATGTTTTTGTAAAAAAAAATTACTACTAACTAACATCTCAAATAATTTTATTTATCCAAAACTAAGCGGCATTCTTCCCTCCAACTTTTCTCCCGAAATATGAAGTGACAAAATGGTTTTTCATTGCAATATGAGTTGCAAAAATAAATTGTGCACGTCAATTTTCAATGAGCACTTTTCATATTTGAAATTGTCTATGGCTTAGAACAAGTGAGGCGAAACTCACAAGGTGAGACGAAACTCACAAGTGTTGTCCTTAGTGTTGGCAACACTAACAACAACACACACCAATTCTAGAAAAACACAAATAAATAGAAATAAATCTAATTTGCAGCGGAAGAATTAAAACAATACACAAGAATATAATTTTTATCAAGTTATATAAATATATAACTTGATGGGTGCCAGGAGGGCAAGACCTTTCTATTAATAATATGAATTCAATACAAGGTCGAAGAAGTTCCTTAATGATAAACAATCATTAACATAAGGAACAACATATAAAAAAACTCTCTCTGAAAATGAACACTCAAAACCTCACAAAAAATTGAAAATCTATATGAAATTCTCGAGTGTCGGACTGAGTGTTGCCAACACTGAATGGCAACACTTGAGAGCAGAATTCTATTTCTTGTGCAGATTTGCCTTTTCTGAATTGGATAATCTTCAATGAAGATCCACTGCACTATTTATAGGCCACAAAGTTTTGGAGTCTACTCAAAATGATCAGCAACAGCCTTGAAGTTTGTTTCCTCCATTTTAGCCTTCTCGCCTCAAATGTAGGAGACTTAGTCTTCTCTTGCTTCTCTTGCTTGTACCTCTCAGCTATAGATGCTTTGTACTCTGACTTGTTCTCCCCCTGAATAGCTAGATAATATCTCTTTTTGCTTGGTCATTAATTAAACAAATAAACACATGTTTATTTATTAATTTTCTCCTCTTTTTCGAACATCACGCCTGGGCAGTTTCTGAGGACCTATTCATGCTCATTTTAAGCAGACTAACTACTGTTATTTAAACATTAATTTCCACATTTTTATTTGTAAAAAATACAGTAACTATTTCAGTGTTGCCAAATCTAAATGGCAACACTTGTGGCAACACCAGTGGCAACACTGATTTGCAACACTTGGGACAACATTCATGGCAACACATGATCTTAACATTAACAATCTCCCCCTTAGTTACTGATTTCTTCACAAAATATCAATGTGATGATCTTTACAAAACAGCAAATCTGCCACCTGATTAATAGTGACAACTTAAACCTTCAGACAATGTTAACATATTTTTCAACCTAAGTATCACACTTCAAATAGTGGCAACATCAATCTTCAGGCAAAAGAAGTCACATAATTTCGAATTATCACCCCCTTAACACGAAATTAATAACTAACCAAAATAATTATTAAAATATTAAAACAACCATCCAACCATTTAGCAAAAACCATCCACCAAAGTTTGAAGAAAATTCCAGCCGAAACAAAGAAAAAAAAAACAGAAATTGAAATTCTTTAAGCATAACAAACCAAATAAAAACAAATAAAATTGTTTTTGTTACCAAACCACCAAATCAAGCAACCATTCGAAACCACCTTCAACCTTCTGCATTTCCAGCTCCTTCACCTCCCTCAGCTGTGCCACTTGGTCCAGCTCCATCTCTATCCGCTCTATCATCATGCCTTAGCCTTGATTGATCTCCCCCTATTTTGGAAGAAATCATATCCACCATTTTCATCATATCAGTACGCATGTCCAGCCATCCCTGTATCACCGAGTCTATATGCTTCACCTAACTATTGAAAAAATTAAGAACCATGGAAGCATCAATCATTACTGGTGCTGTGTTGCCTGAAGTGTTGCCAATCTCAGGGGAGACACTTGGGGCGACACTTGAAGCAGGGGAAGCCAACGGAGGAGCATCTGTAACCAAAACCCATGGCAAATCTCTATGCCTATCACCTTCTGTAAAGTGTTTGCTAATTCTGTAATAAACAGGCTTCTCAGAGATATTATCGGCATTCCAAGGATTGAGGTTTTGGTACAAGAGAACATTGAAAATAAGGGAAGGAAAAATGAAGGAGGAGGTTTTTCTTTTCTTGCCCCATGCAGCTAGGTGAACAAACACTAATCTCCCAAAGTTGACTCTTTGTTTCTTGCCTAGTTTGTACAACAAAGTGGCTTGCTCGAAAGTCACCGTGTTTTCATTGGCCGTAGGTAGCCAATTTGTTATACAAATTTTGTGAAGCACACTAAACAAAGAAGTACGATGGGTAGATTTAAAGTGTTCACTCCAAACAGTGACTCTCCCTCCAGTCAAAAAGATGGCTAAGGTATTCGGTTCAACGTCCAAACTCTCATCTTCAATATTAGGGAGGCCGAATGCTTTGTTGATGATAAAGGGATTAAAATCATAAATATTGCCCCTAACAAAGATCTTTCCATAATGAGGGGTATTCCTATCATCAATATCCTCCCTAAGATGAGCATAAAAATTCCTAACCACACTTTCAATATAACTGGACACTTTCACAACCGTAGGTAAAAAGTTTATATCCTCCAAAAATTGGTACACTCCTAACTCCTTGAAAGGAGTCACAAACATATTCCTCTCATTCAGAATCTTTTTCTCAGAATCTTGAACCCACTTATCTAAGTTGGATTCACTATAAAATTCCTCGGAAAGAAATGGGCGTTCATAATAACCAAAAGACTCATATTCAGATTTTGAATCTTGAGAGGGAGTAGGAGTGGTTACCTCTGGCCAGGAAATAGGAGAGTAAGAAGGGGAACTTGACTGGGCTTTGGTCTTGACAGCAGGTGTTGCTTCAGGTGTTGCCATTGGATTGGCAACACTTGGGGCGACACTGGAAGAAATTTTCTGTTTCTTGGCAATCCGGGACTTGGCTTGAGCTAGAGTTTCTTCATCCTCCATCCATGCTTCCTCATCCTCATAAGAAGTTGATGAGGGCTCCTTGGTCTCTTTGAAGATTGGGTCCAAATTGTCCTCGAACGAAATATTGAGCGAAGAACTTGAGCTATCCTCCACATTGACAGGATCATCAGCAGTGTTGGAAGGAGTTTTGGACCTGAACAATGTCTTGATCCTTTCGGATTGTCGACGAACTCCACCTCGAAATGACGAAGAAGCATCAACTGCCTTTCGTTTCTTGGTTTTCTTTTGAGGGGCGAAGGTGAGTTCTACGGATGGGGTAGCTTCTGGAAGGCTTATAGGAATGGGATTTTGAGGAGGATTATAGACAATAATGTCTAAAGATGGTGAGGTTGAGGGTGTGGCCGAAAGTGTCGCAGGGGATGTCTCCATAGGGACGGCGACATTGGAGGCGACACTTGAAGGGGCGAGAGGTGAGATTTCCATGGGGGAAGAAATTTGGGAAGAATTGTTGGGACTGGCCATGGAGAATCGAAGGAAGAAGATGAGGAAGAAGGAGGAACAGGGGAAGGGTTTGGTTCAACCTAGAGAGAGAGAGAGACAAGAAGAGAGAAAGAGAGAGGGTTTAGTGAGGATGAGTGTTTAATGAGTGAATAGTGAAGGATTTAAATTGATTTGACAAGTTCAAATCAATTTAAAATCCTTTTATCTCTAACAAACCCAACAACAAGCACTGTTAATCCGCCATTTTTTAAAAAAATAATTTTTTTTTCATTTTTTTTAAATATATAATAACTAAAAATAAATTTAGCAATATCCATAAAAATGTGTTTTTCAAAATTCAAATAATGAATTTTAAAAAATAGATATTTCTAAATTACAATTAGTTAGACAAAAATTAAATATTTTTGCTAAAAACCTTTTAAATTTCACAAATTTTAAATATAAGAAAATAGACTTTTGGAAATTCAAAATTTAATTAACAACAACAAAAACAAGAAATAAAAAAATAGTGTAGCATCTACTAATGTATTACTAGCAATGTTGGGTGACACACAAGGCAACATTTTAAATAAAATCCCCTTGATATTTTTTCAACATATATAACTTATCATTCCTTAGGCAATTTTTACGCAAGCTTTACGCATTCTTTATTTACAAGGAAGCATCGTAGTATCGAGCTCCGTGCCCCGAGTTTTTTATAAACGTGTAAAGCTATATGTAGTAAGTTTTATACCTTTCAAGTAGGGTATACTGTAGTAGCGAGCTCCATGTCCCTAATACTTAGTATAAAACAACTACATTATACTCCCTTTTTGACAAGGAAGCATCGTCGTAACGAACGTCGTGCCCCGAGTTACTTTGGGAGTATTTTAACAGGCTTTGCCTTTTCAAATATCAACAACAACATAAGTGACTTTGTCACTTTAAGCACAAAGGGGTATTTTATAAAAAATGTTAACCTTAAGTATATACACATACTAGAACAAAAAGGGTCAGTAAATGCCCCCATTTGGGATTAGACTAAATATATTTTTCATTTTTTTTAAATAAAAATATACAACAAATACAGGTGTTCTTTGTCGGTGTTGGCAACACGACCAAACACTTGAAACGGCAGATTTATAGAAAACATAAACCAAGAGATTTTTTCAAACTTGAAAATCTCTCATGGTCCAAGGCTTTGGTCAAAATATCAACAAGTTGATGTTTAGTATCAATATGCTCTATTTGCATCAAGTCTTTTTCTACTAAATCTCTCAAAAAGTTATGGCGGATATCAATGTGTTTAGTGCGTTAGTGTTGTACAGGGTTTTTGGAAATGTTTATAGCACTCAAATTGTCACAATACATGGTCAAGATATTACTATCAAGACCATAGTCGTCAAGCATATGTTTCAACCATATCAATTGTGAACAACAACTCCCGGCTACTACATATTTAGATTCAGTAGTACAGAGAGAGACACAATTTTGCTTGCGACTGTACCATGACACAAGATTATTACCCAAGAAAAAACAACCCCCACTAGTACTCTTTCTATCATCTAAATCCCCTGCCCAATCAGAGTCACTAAAACCAAACAAGTTGGTATTAGTGTCTTTGGTGAATCAGATTCCCAATACACTTGTCCCAGACACATACTTAATGATTTTCTTGACAACATTTAGGTGAGAAATTTTAGGAGCAGACTGATATCTAGCACATACACCTACGCTGAACATAATATCGGGAAGACTGGCAGTAAGATAAAGAAGACTACCTATCATGGATCTATACAGAGTTGGGTCAACATTCTCCCCTGCCTGATCTTTGGTTACCTTAAGAGATGATCCCATATGTATTTTTGAGCTCTTCGCACTCTCCAATCAAAACCTTTTCACCAGATTTTTAGCATACTTACTCTGAGAGATAAAGATTCCATCATCTGACTGTTTCACCTGCAATCCTAGGAAATAATTAAGTTCTCCTATCATGCTCATCTCGAAAGTTGATGTCATAGCTTCCACAAAATTTTGTAAACAAGTTTTAGATGTGGAACCATAAACTATGTCATCAACATAGATCTGAGCAATGACATGCTCTTTATTTTCCCTAAGAATAAATAATGTCCAATCGGCTTCTCCTCTAACAAATCCATATTCAAGAAGGAAATTTGTTAGACGCCCATACCATGCTTGAGGAGCTTGTTTCAAGCCATATAAGGCCTTATCAAATCTGTATACATGGTCTGGGTGGAATGGGTCTTCAAACCCTTTAGGTTGCTCAACATAGATCTCTTTATCTAAGTACCCATTCAAGAAAGCCGCTTTGACATCCATTTGGTGCAATGTGATTTTGAGGTAGCAGGCTATAGCAAGAAGTAGTCTTATTGACTCAATTCTAGCCACAGGTGCAAAGGTTTCGTCAAAGTCGATTCCTTCCACTTGTGTATAGCCTTGAGCAACAAGACGAGCTTTATTACGAACAATATTACCCAATTCATCATATTTGTTTTTGTAAATCCATTTAGTTCCAATAATATTTGTATGTAAAGGACGTGGAACTAAACACCAAACCTCGTTACGGGTAAATTTTTCAAGCTCTTCTTGCATAGCTTATATCCAGAAATTATCATTTAAAGCCTCAATCACATTTTTTGGTTCAAGAGAGGAAACGAAACAGGAGTGTTTTACCTTGGAGTATGTGGAGGACATTCACACATACCTAACCATATCTCTGTAGTCAGCTGGCTCCTTGTTCCTTGTTCGAACCCCTTCATTAACATCACCAATTACCTGAGTAATGGGATGATCATTTCTAATTTGAGCTGGGGGATCTCTCCTGCCTTGATGGTACACCAATCCATCATCTTCATCTGAGTCACTACTCTCAGAATTTCCAGCCACTGTTCTGTTCTCCTGTGTTGCCTCAGGTGTTGCCATTTCAGGGGCAACACTCGGGGCAACACTTGAATATGTGGCTGTACTAGCCGAATTAGTTTTTGTTCCAGCCTTCTGTTCGACTTCTTCCAGCAAGGTCAGAGGTATATCATCAGCTGGTTCTCCTGTAGCACTCAAGTAATCGTTAAATTCAATAATTACTGACTCTTGAATCACTTTTAACCTCAAATCATAGACTCGGTAAGCATGATTGTTTTGAGAGTAGCCAAGAAAGATGGCTTTGTCACTCTTGGAATCTAGTTTTCCTAAGTATTTCCGGTCGTTTAAAATGTAGCACAAACACCCGAACACATGAAAATAGTGAACCGTAGGTTTCTTTCCATTTAAAATCTCATAGGGTGTCATAGTAGTACCAGGTCTTAAGAAAACTCTATTCGTAGTGTGACAAGCTGTGTTTAATGCTTCGGCCCAAAAACCTTTGGAAATATTTCTAGCAATTAGCATAACACGAGCCATCTCCATTAAAGTCCTATTTTTCCTTTCAGCAATACCATTTTGTTGTGGTGTTTTAGGTGCTGAAAATTCATGGTGTATCCCCTTTTTACTACAAAATGTAGAGAATGAGAGATTTTCAAACTCTCTACCATGATCTGACCTTATTCGAAAAATAGGAGAACAAAACATGTTTTTGATTTTAGAGACTAAGTGAGTAAATTTATCAAAAGTTTCAGATTTTTCTCTTAAGAAATAGACCCATGTAAACCTAGAAAAATCATCAACTATCACATAAACATACTTCTTTCCTCCCAAGCTTTCTACCTCAATAGGACCCATCAAGTCCATATGTAGAAGCTGAAAACAATGTGTTGTTCCAGAGCGTTGCTCATTGTGTTGTCCAACACTGTGAGCAACACGAGTTTGCTTACCCTTCTGACAGTCACCACACATCACAGTGTCTTTGAGGTTTAGTTTAGGACAGCTTTGACGGCTTTGTGTTTGATAATCTTCTCAAGATTCCTATAATTAGAATGACCTAACTTTTGATGCCATAACCTTATATCATCAAGTTTAGTCAAATTGCACACAGATTTATTATCAACCTGGTAGCAATTATCGCTTGATCTTTTTCCAGTCATGACACAAAAGTTAGTATTATCAAACACTTCACAGGTATTTTTATCGAATTTTACCTCCAAATTGTCTTCACATAATTGGCTAATGCTAATTAAATTAGCAAGTAAACCATCACTACAAGAAAAAGGACTATTTACGGCGGTTAAAATCCGCCGTATATAAAACCAACAATATCCAGTGTTCCTTTTCCAACTATTTCACTCTTGCTTCCACCACCGTAAGTCACAAAGCCTCCTTGAATGGGTTGGTACTCCGTTAGGAATGATTTTGTACCCGTCATATGACGTGAACAACCACTATCAAAGTACCAAGTTCCTGAAATGTTAGTCCTTAAAGCTGTGTAAACAACATAGCATTTCAGTTTTTCCTTAGGTAACCAAGCCCTTTTTGAAAATCTGGATTTCTGTTCACCAGTGTTGCTGTGAGTGTTGCCTTGAGAATTTGGCGACACTAGAGGCAACACTTGAAGACTGGACATTTTCTTTTGAAGGAAAAAGCAATCTGATTTTATATGTCTAGCTTTGTGACAGTATCCACATTCATTGGATTGATCAGGAGTATCACTAGGAGTGCTACCCTTTTCCTTGACACGCTCTTTTACAAAACAATTTTTAGTTTCAACATCAAACAAGGAAGAGGTAATACTTTCTAGTGATTCTTGGAACCCAAGACCAGCTTTCAGAGGCTTACTCAAATTGAGTATTTCATCCAATTTGGATGAACTCGTGTTGAGTTTTTTGAAGGTGGATTCGGCTAGGTTGAGTTTGGCCTTGATTTTATCAAGTTCCAAGTCTCTCCTACTGAGTTGAACCTCCAGCCGAGTCAAAGAGTTTTTAAGATCATGATTTTCCTTTTCCAAGAAAACCACCATCTTGTTTTCCTTTTTCCATTCCACGAGGAGGGACTTATAGAGATTTTTTAATTCATAAATGAGCTCATCTTTACAAAGATTATCCTCTATAGTCTCCTCTGAATTTAAACCAACTGAATCATGCAAGCAAATATCATTTAAAGAATCATACCTGCTGAGTGCTGTGCCAAGTGTTGCCATTTCCTGGAAGACACTTGGGGCAACACTTTCTGAAGAAGTCACAAGTGTTGTGTCAAGTGTTGTCAAATCTGGGACAACACTTGAAGTAACACTTTCTGTCGAAGGTAGCTCCTCTACCGTGGCCATCATGACCACTTGCTCCGTCTTTTCATCTTTCTCCGTTCCTTCCTCCTCTCCATCACTAAGAGATACCCACAAATTTTTGCCCGCCTTTCTCAAGGTATTAGCACATTCATTGGCATAGTGACCCCAACTGGAACAAGCATGACATTGAATGGATTCAATGTATTTAGGATCGGACCGGATCTTTTCCGAGGATGCACGCCTAGGTGAGGTATCCTTTTGATTTGAAGGAGGACCTCTCCTTGGCACAAAACTAGGTGTTTTGGCCAATTGGTCCTTAGTTTTTACCTGCACACTGTTAAATTTCTTAAGCATGGAATTAAATTTCTTTGCAAGTAAAGCTATACTAGTATTTTCATCCAACTCCTCGAAGGCTTCATCTTCATCCTCCACACATGTGTCCAAAGATTCGACTTTTAAGGCAATATTTTTGCCTTTAGAAGCCTCGGTTTGTTCATTGAGATTCATCTCAAAGTTTTTCAAAATGCTCATTAAGGAGTTAATGTCCATAGTTGAAAGATTATGGGCCTCTTCAATAGCTGAAACTTTAATATTAAAACGTTCGGGAAGAGTACGAATAGCTTTTGAAACAAGTTGTTTATTTATAAAAGGTTCCCCTAATACTTGACAAGCATTTGAAATATCAATCAACTTTTCAAAATAAGACGAGATGTCTTCGTTTCCACCCATTCTTATTCTCTCAAATTTACTAGTGAGATTCCTAAGCTTTGTTTCTCGGACACTACCATCTCCTTCACAAAATCTTTGTAAAGTATCCAAAGCATCTTTTGCAGAGGGACTATTTTGAATGAGCTTGAACATATGCATGTCAACCCATTCATAGATGGCATTTAGTGCCTTTTCATTGAAACTAGCAAGATTATTTTCTTCAATAGTCCATTCAGATTCAGGTTTGACTTGAACGTCACCATCTTCATCTGGAAGGAGTTATGGAAGAGAATAACCATGTAAAACAGATCGCCAAGCTCGAAGATCATTTAATAATATGAATTCAATACAAGGTCGAAGAAGTTCTTTAATGATAAACAATCATTAACATAAGGAACAACATATAAAAGAACTCTCTCTGAAAATGAACACTCAAAACCTCACAAAAATATGAAAATTTATATGAAATTCTTGAGTGTCGGACTGAGTGTTACCAATACTGAATGGCAACACTTAAGAGCAGAATTCTATTTCTTGTGCAAATTTGCGTTTTCTGAATTGGATAATCTTCAATGAAGATCCACTGCACTATTTATAGGCCACAAAGTCTTGGAGCCTACTCAAAATGATCAGCAACAACCTTGAAGTTTGTTTCCTCCATTTAACCTTCTAGCCTCAAATGTAGGAGACTTAGTCTTCTCTTGCTTCTCTTGCTTCTCTTGCTTGTACCTCTCAGCTATAGATGCCTTGTACTCTGACTTGTTCTCCCCCTGAATAGCTAGATAATATCTCTTTTTTGCTTGGTCATTAAGTAAACAAATAAACACATGTTTATTTATTAATTTTCTCCTCTTCTTCGAACATCACGCCTGGGCAGTTTCTGAGGACCTATTCAAGCTCATTTTAAGCAGACTAACTACTGTTATTTAAACATTAATTTCCACATTTTTATTTGTGAAAAATACAGTAACTATTTCAGTGTTGCCAAATCCAAATGGCAACACTTGTGGCAACACCAGTGGCAACACTAGTTTGCAACACTTGGGACAACATTCATGGCAACACATGATCTTAACATTAAAAGTATTGAAACAGATTTCAATTCGGTTGCAAAATGCAACTGAAATTGAAACAGAAGTTCATCTGTTTCAAAAACCATTGCAAAACTAAGCGGCATTCTTCCCTCCAACTTTTCCCCCAAAACGTGAAGCGACAAAACGGTTTTCCATTGCAATATGAGTTGCAAAATTAATTGTGCACGTCAAATTTCAATGAGAACTTTTTACTCTAAAACTAATTTCAATTCAGTTGCAAAATGCAACTGAAATTGAAACAGAAAATTGAAACAGAAGTTCATCTGTTTTAAAAACCGTTGCAATCCCGAAACACGAAGCGACAAATTGGTTTTCCATTGCAATATGAGTTGCAAAATTAATTGTGCACGTCAATTTTCAATTAGCACTTTTTACTATGAAAATGATTTCAATTCAGTTGCAAAATGCAACTGAAATTGAAACAGAAAATTGAAACAGAAGTTCTTCTGTTTCAAAAACCGTTGCAATTACGAAATATGAAGTGACAAAATGGTTTTCCATTGCAATATGAGTTGCAATATTAATTGTGCACGTCAATTTTTAATGAGCACTTTTTACTCTGAAACTGATTTCAATTCGGTTGCAAAATTCCGTTTCAGTTGCCCTGTTCTGAAACTGATTTCAATTCGGTTGCAAAATTCCGTTTTAGTTGCCCTGTCTTCTTGTAGTGAAAGGACAATGGTACTTGGATAGTGGATGCAGCAGACATATGACCTACAACAAAGAATGGCTGCAACAATATATCCCTAAAAATGGTCTAAATGTAACTTTTAGTGATAATTCTCAAGCCAAAGTCAAAGGATCAGGAAACCTTGTAACTAAGGACATCATTTTCATAAATGTGTCTTATGTTGAAGGTCTCAAACACAATTTGATTATCATCAATCAAATTTGTGACAAGGGATATTATGTTGTATGCTTAAAGAATCACTGCACTGTCAAAGATGTCAACCACAAAGCTATTCTGACTGACTGGAACCAGAAAGGGAAATCTCTACTGTCTAAACTTAGAAATTGTTGAGTCCTCCAATGCTCACTGCCTGCTATCCTATAGTCAGTCTGATATGTCATGGTTGTGGCACAAAATACTAGCCTACCTAAACCTCAAAAGCATCTCCAAATTAGCAAATTCCAACCTAGTCAAAGGCCTACCCAAAATTCCCTTCAAAAAGGACAAGCTATGCAAAGCCTGTCAATGCGGAAAACAAAAGAAAACCTCCTTCTCTGCCAAGACAAGATTAGATACTTCAAAGCCTCTACAACTACTTCACATGGATCTCTTTGGACCCATTAGAACTAGATCTCTTGGTGGAAAGAGATACTCACTAGTGGTAGTTGATGACTACACTAGATTCACTTGGATTATCCTCCTTGAATCAAAAAGGGAAACCTTAGATCACCTAGTCAAATTGTTCAACAAAATTCAAAACCAAAAAGGTCTATCTATCATCAAAATTAGATCAAACCATGGTATAGAATTTGAGAACACTGGTGTTGAAGAATACTGTGATCAGAAAGGAATAGAGCAAAACTTTTCAGCCCCAAGAACACCACAGCAAAATGGTGTTGCAGAAAGAAAGAACAGAACCATTTGTGAAGCAGCAAGAACTATGCTGTCAAAAAACAACCTTCCTAAATACTTTTGGGGAGAAGCTGTCACCACAGCTGTGTATGTCCAAAACAAGACTCTCATCAACAATTTTCACACCAAGACTCCCTATGAGTTATGGAATGGTAGAACACCAACCATCTCTTACTTCCATGGTTTTGGAAGTAGATGCTTTATTCACAATAATGACAAAAATAACCTTGATAAGTTTGACTCCAAAAGTGATGAAGGTATTTTCCTTGGATACTCCAATACTAGCAAAGCATACAGAGTATACAACAAAAGGAGACTTGTTGTAGAAGAATCAATTCATGTTGACTTTGATGAAAACAATGATCAAAGTTACACTAAATTGTGTGATTTTGATGAAGCTGTTGGAAATTCAGACAACATACCTGATGTGTCTCCTGTGCATGACTCCTCAAACATCACTCCTGAAGAAGATTCACCTTCCCTTCCCTATATTGTGCCCAAAGACATTAATACACACCCTATTGTGTCTGACAGCCACGAATCTCAATCCAACAGCAAAGGTGCATCTGACAGCTATGATGCCCTTGACAGCTTACCTTCATCAAGCCAACAAAATGCACCTGACAGTAGCCTTATCCAACCTTGCTGCAATAACAATCACTCTATTCCTCAACCTAAACCTGTCATCCACATCATTCCACCTAACAACAACATCTATATTGACCTTCTCATTCATAAAATGGACATTCCTCCAAATATGCCTGTCTATGACTCATTAATGAGTGCCTTCATCTCCCAAATAGGACCCAAGAAAATAAATGAAGCCCTTCAAGACCCTGATTGGATTGAAGCAATGGAAGAAGAAATGGAACAATTTGAAAGGAACAAGGTTTGGCAGCTTGTTCCCAAACCCAAAAACCAAACTGTCATTGGAACAAGATGGGTATTCAGAAACAAAATGAATGAAGAAGGCATTGTTGTGAGAAACAAAGCTAGACTGATTGCTCAAGGGTACAGACAAGAAGAGGGAATTGACTATGATGAAACCTTTGCACCTGTTGCAAGATTAAAAGCAATAATACTGTTCCTTGCCTTTGCCTCATTCAAGAAGATGAAGGTGTTCCAAATGGATGTCAAAAGTGCCTTCTTGAATGGAGTTCTAAATGAGAAGGTATTTGTGTCTCAACCCCCTGGCTTTGAGCATCCAAAGTTTCCAGACCATGTATATAAACTGGACAAAGCCTTGTATGGCCTTAAACAAGCACCTAGAGCTTGGTATGACACCCTATCAAAATACCTCCTTGGCAAAGGATTCACTAAGGGGCATATTGATAACACTTTGTTCATCAAGAAATATGGAGAAGACCTGCTGCTCATCCAATTTTATGTTGATGACATTATTTTTGGATCATCAAATGAAGACTTGTGCACAGAATTTGGGGAAATCACGAAGAATCAGTTTGAGATGAGCATGATTGGTGAGCTCACCTTTTTCTTAGGCCTTCAAGTTAGACAAATGAAGGAAGGAATCTTTCATTAACCAAGCCAAGTATACAAGGGACATGATCAAAAAGTTTGATATGCAAACTGCCTCACCTGCCAGAACCCCACTATCAACAACAACCAAACTCCATGCTGATCCTGATGGCCAAAGTGTTAATCAAACACTATACAGGAGTTATATCGATCTCTTTCTATATGTAACTGTACCTGCACTCCGACATCATGTTTAGTGTTTTCCTTTGTGCAAGATTTCAAGCCAATCATAAGGAATCTCATCTCTCAGCTGTCAAGAGAATTTTGAGATATCTCAAAGGAACCCCTGATTATGGTCTGTGATATCCCACTGAATCTCCATTTTCCTTAATTGGATTTACTGATTCAGATTATGCTGGATGCAATTTGGATAGGAAATCTACAAGTGGTGGATGTCAGTTTATTGGATCAAGAATAATTTCTTGGTCAAGCAAAAAAGCAAACCTCGCAGCTACTTCAACAAATTCGAGACTGAGTATATTGCTGCTGGCCTTTACTGTTCTCAAATCCTATATCTCAAAAGTCAACTCCAAGACTTTGGGATGATTGTTTCAAACATTCCCATTTTCTGTGATAATTCAAGCACCATTGCCATGACAGAAAATCAAGTTCAACATTCCAAAACCAAACACATTGAAGTTAGGCACCACTTCATTAGAGACCATGTTGAAAAAGGGAACATCAACTTGGCTAAAGTGTGTACCGAAGACAATGTGTATGATATCCTAACCAAAGCCATGGATGAGAAAAGATTTGAGATGCTAAGGGCAATGCTGGGAATGATAAATCTACCAAAATAAAAGTTTTTCATTAATCAAATCAACATAACAAATGATTGCTGTCAACAACTGTGTATCTGATAGCTAACCTGCTTTTACATAAAAGAAACTTACAAAATCTTAAACCAAACTTGCTTCCCACCAAACCTTCATTATTCAAACACAAAAGCAACCACACATCCTCAGTACCAAATGCTTCACAAACCTTCCTCCTTCTCACAGCTGACCCTCATGCAGGCTCTGACAGCTAAGAATTCTCATCCTAAACTGTTCCTTGGCTGATCCTGAAAATCCTCCTCTATATACTCATGCTCATTGTAGGCAACATCAGGAGCCTCATAAACAGTCTCCCTGATGTCTCCATACCTTTCAAGCCAAACTGGATGCCTCTTCATGAAAGGGTCAATTGCTAATGTTGAGAACTGTAGAGAAGGACACACCCTCCTAGGCCACCATTCTTTAACAGCATTGTAAGGAGGAAAATCACTCAATGGAGAGACAAAGCTGAGGTCCCTGAAGTATTTGCACTCTCCTGTGCAATAATAGCTTGATCTGATTGAGGACTTACATCTTGCTCCCCATCCATTGCTGCTGGACTCAAGCATTTCAGAAACTGTGAGAACAACCTCATATAAGCTTTTGATGGAGAAATTTGCACTCTTGCAATATTGTCTCCAGTTCCCTCAAGAATCCAAGTTTTGACTCAAACGAGAGTGAATCCCTTTGTTATCAGCAAAGCAGTACTCTCTCGACAAACTAAGAACTCGTGTTGACCAACAGGTGTGTCAATCTTAATCCTTTCTTGGCTGTCCAGCTTCACAAGCTCACCTAATGTGTAGACTCTCTCTACCCCAGCCCCAACATGTTGAATGCATTCACCCTCATTTTTCTTTCCAAATAGATTAACCTTAGCTGTCTGACCAACCTGACTATCACACTCCATTTTTGCCTTACCTTTCTCCCTAGCTATCTCCTCTAATCTATTCTTCTCACTCTCTATCAATGCTATCTTCTCTTCCTCCCAATATTTTCTTTCTTATCTCTCTCTCTCTCTCTCAACTCTACTTCCTTCCTTGATCATCACTTTGTAGCTGATCCACCTCCCGCACTAGCATCATTATCGCTTGAATCGATAAGACAAAAACTCTCTCTCAAACCTCTCTTCCTTGGTTTCTTCCAACGTTAGGACTCGTGAAAACTAATTTCTTGCAGTCTTAGCCATTTTGCTAGGACTAAACATAGAAACCAATCTTCCCATTTGTTATATGAATGAAATGAAGTTGATAAAACTTATCATCTGATTCATTTTCTTTATAGACAAGTTTAGTTTTCGCTAATATAGATGTGATGATCATTCAAAATAGACTTGGCCGCCCATCAAGTCTCGACAGTATGATTTTGATCTCTTGCCATTCGAGGTTATTGGAACTTGCCACTAACACAAGATCATTTACTTCCGATAATATCGGCTGAAAATTTGCCTCGTGTACGGAATTAACTCCCATTTTCTATGGGAAGTTATTGTAAAAAGCGGTAATGGGACAAAACTACCGTTCATGAACAAGCATAGCCTTTTAAATGCAGTGTTTTTTAACTAATAGGTCTAACCCACGACTTAGCCGTTTAAACCAAACAAATTCCCTTCCTCATTACCCTCTAATCTTTCGAAGCTAATCCATCCTCTACAATCATTCCTTACCCTCCAAAATCTCTTCCCTAAACCTCTCTATTTTCAAAATCCTAAATCTCTATTTAAACAACAATGGCATATACTGAAGCTCATGGTTATTTTATCAAGCCTGAATTTTATGACCATGAAGTTGGAGCCCTCATCAAAATCCTGCTTGAATCCAACCATCTATGTAAAATGAAGGAAGCACAACCTCCCATTTACGAAAATTTGTGTAGAGAAATTTATATGACTGGAGAGAGACTTGTAAGTAGAGACATTCAAGCCAACATTGAGGGGACTGAGATTCATGTGTCTCCTAAAGTCGTGTCAGAAATCTACGGAATCCCAATGAAAGATGGATGTCTCAGTAACATTTGGGATAGAAAAGACAATAAATTGGAGCTGTTCTACAAAGTGTTCTTTGATCAACCCAACTGCAACTATCAACTGAGGCAGGACAAGCCAATTAAAAAGGGATCTCTTGACCTCTTCAAATCAACCCTGATGGATGTTATCATCAAGGGCTTTGATGGAAAGAAATCATCTTTTGATCAAATAATTCCCAATGAATGGAAGCAAGCCCTCAGTCTGATAGCTAAGGACACAAACTGGTGTGTAGTCCTTTTACACAACTATCAATTGGCCACATCCACTTCACCTTGGAAATTCAAAAAGAAAACCCCTTGAATGAACAATTTCAGGTTCATGAGTGGTATCCTTCACCACTTGATTTCCAATCTGAAACCCCCTCTTAACCATCAATGGCTTGAGACCACAAATTTGGTGCAAACAAGAAGCTTCAGCTAAAGCACATTTAGACTTAAAGGAAAGAAAAGAGTGGACCTTGGAGATGAAGCTACCGGAGACCTAGAAGAAACAACAAAAAGCTGTTGAGAGAGAAAAATAAAAGGAAATGAAGTCAGGTGGGAAATCATTAACATACATAAGTGGTGAATGATAAAAGATCAAAAGAGAAAGCATGACAAAGGGGTTGTTATCAAGGAAAAGGCCCAAGAAAACCACAGCCTAGCAAAAGTCGGAAAGAGGATTTCCGTGAAGAAGAAGAAAGAAAGAAAACTCGGAAAAGGAAAGAAGGTATCTCGAAGAAAAGATTGTACAAGATGCCAAGGTTGTACAAGTGGTAGACAAAGTGGAAGAATACGGCTGCTGAAGAACAAGCTTAGTCGGGACAAGTTGAAGAAACTCACTGCGTGACTCCTTACATATACAAGAGACATTGATGAAGTTTGTTGGTGAAGATGAAGAAAGTCAAACAAGATGATGAGTATGGATGAACAACTAAGGAAATCTCATCGTTGAATCACCGGTTGATGCTAGGCACAAACAAATGTGCCTAAGACAGTGGCAAGCTTCATGGGGATGATCTATGCATTGCCCAAGGTCCGACAAATAAGGTTTCAGCCAAATCCGCCTGAAACTTCAATCGAGGTAATTCCTATAACTCTTCTCTTAGGTAAACACTTTCACTAGAAGAGAAAATTAGACAAGAATGCTACTCCTAACCAAAATCAGAAGCTCAAATACCCTTCTCCCCTCACCATCCAAAGAACAATCTAGCTCACCTCCACTCTCTCGTAGCCCAAGAAATTCTCAACTCCGAAATACCTCTAAACT